>MU525896.1:1901237-1911237 GCA_024362625.1 Silurus asotus
AACTCCCCTCTGTATATATGTGTGTGTGTGTGTGTGTGTGTGTGTGTGTGTGTGTGTGTGTGTGTGTGTGTGTGTGTTACCGTGGTGATGAGATCAGAGATTTCCCCACAGGTATTTCTCAAGGTTAGTCACGCAGTCTTTTGCAAGACATGCTATTTTTTACGCCACCTGTGTTCGTGTGCCGGCAAATTTATTACCCATCTGAGTGTGTTCCCTCCTGACCTGAGTGTGTGTGTGTGTGTGTGTGTGTGTGTGTGTGTGTGTGTGTGTGTGTGTGTGAGTACTAAACTGTGTTGGTAATTTGAAAATAACAAACTCAGAATTCTGTGTAAGATTTTGTGAGCAAACACTGACAGTGTGAGAATAAACAAGATATACAAAATATACAGAAATCCATGGTGAGACTTGTGATGGACAGATACTACAGGTGGAAAAAGAGAGAGATGGAGAGCGATGATGATGATGATGATGATGATGATGGTGGTGGTGGTGATAATGATGATAGTGATGATTATGACGATGACAATGGTAGTGGTGATGATGATGATGGTGCTGATGATGATGACGATGTTGATGGTGGTGATGATAATGATAATAATGATAATGGTGATGATAGTGATGGTGATGGTGATGATGATGATGATGATATTGATGATAATGATGGTGATGGTGGTGATGATGATGATGATGATGATGATGATATTGATGATAATAATGGTGATGGCTGTGATAGTGATGATGGTGATGGTGATAGTGAAGATGATGATGATGATATTAATGGTGATGATAGTGATGGCTGTGATAGTAATGATGATGATGATGATGATGATGATGATGTTGATGATGATGTTGATGATGATAGTAACCAAACACAAGTCTGGCAGCGTTTTTGCCGGTAATGCGGGTTTAGTCCATAATGCGGGTATAATCCCTCAGGAAGGTATAATCCATAAAGCGGGTATAATCCAATAGGCGATGAGAATCCGTAAAGCGAGAGTAATCTTCAGTATTAGAGAAAGGAGCAGGAACCAGCAGGGAATGCTGGCAGTCAGGAACCAGGTAGATCACAGTTGCCATCAAGTAGGTCCAACAGCACGTGAGGTGGAACCCAGGACCTTATAAAGGGGAATCGGAATGAGTAACAGGAGCCGATGATTAATGCTGAGAGCGGCAGAGAGAGGCAGTGTGAGAACCTCCAAGGGGGGCGTGGCAGGTGGATCCCTGCCATTATCCCCCCCTCCAGGGGTGACACCTGACACCCCAAACCCACCTTTACCAGGTGGGCCAGAGCACTCTGAGGAGGGTCTCGCCACCTGTCCAGGGTGGAAGGAGGAGACTTGGAGGAAGGAAGTTTTGGAACGGTCCGTATCGCCAAGAACCAGGGGAAGGACCGGAGGCGGGTCGATGCCATCTGCAGAGATCTGAAGACCATAACGACCGTGAACTTGCAGACTACACCCATAATGACCCTGCACCTGTAGACTCCACCCCTTCAGAATCCACCCCTACACACTCCACCCTCTGCTGTCTCTACCATCAAGCTTGGCTCAAGGGGGCGTGTCCTTGTTGCACTAATTTGCTCACTGAGAGCCTCACAAACCAGGAAATACACAAACACCATTACCATGACAAATGTCTCTATCTGTACTTCTTCTTGTCATCTTCTTGTTTTTTTACCTGTGCACTCTCTCTCTCTCTCTCTCTCTCTCTCTCTCTCTCTCTCTCTCTCGTAGAGAATAAAATCGAGCCATAAATGAACAGGAGCAGGTTAATGAGTTTAGACACATACAATTTTATCTGTCTCTCTCTCTTTCTCTCTCTCTCTTTCTCTCTCTCTCTCTCTCTCTCTCTCTCTCTCTCTCTCTCTCTCTGTACTTGGCATTCTTAAAAAGATTCCTTTATGTAGATGAAATGGAAGAGTGCACTTTAATCTCCTCCCCATTCCCATAACTTTACTTTCATATCTTTCTCTCTCTTTCTCTCCCTCGTTCCCATTCCACATCCCCCCAGCCCACTTCTGCCCCCGTTCAGGGCGTTCCGATGTCTCAGTCTGCTGTGCCGCTGGGAGTGAGCACTGAAATGCCAAACAGCAGACGGGGTTATTTTCATACATTGATAAAAAGCACAGCCAAACCCTGAACAAGGGATGATGAAAAAGGAATGAAAGAAGAAGGAAGAGAAAGACAGAAAAAAAGCGGAGAGAGAGAGAGAGAGAGAGAGAGAGTACAGTCTTCTCTGTCCTTGTAAATCTCCGCTGCAGACGGATTCTATAAAAAACCTGTAACACATCAGCACCTGTCTGCCTCTCTCTCTCTATGTCTGTCTCTCTCTCTCTTTCTCTCTATCTCCGTCTGTCTCCGTGTTGTGGAGAAACTCTGTTAAAGATGAAGAATTGTATTTTGCACCAGAACTGAACTAAATGATCACACGCCCCTCCCCCAACATTTAAAGTGTCATTACCTAATTTTATTTATGTCTATTTATATAATTTATTTATCTATTTATTCAATTGATAAATCAAACCTGTCAAATTAGGATTGTAAAAGTCTTTCTCTCTCTCTCTCTCTCTCTCTCTCTGTCTTTCTCTCTCTCTCTCTCTCTCTCTCTCTCTCTCTCTCTCTCTCTCTGTCTTTCTCCCTCTCTCTCTCTCTTTCTCTCTCTCTCACTCACTGTCTCTCTCTCTCTCTCTCTGTCTCTCTCTCTCACTTACTGTCTCTCTTTCTCTCTTTTATTCAGTGTCTCTTTCATTTCTCCATTGATGTTTCACTGTCTGTACCTGCCTTTCTTTGTCTTCTTTGCATCTGTCTGTCTCTCTTCACTTCTTTGCTATTTCTCAGTGCATTGGGATTGTGTTAGCGTTAGCTGCTACGAGGCCCTCAGGCTGCTCAGTGGTGATGTGAGCACGCTCAGAGCCTCTTTGCTATTAATTTAGCATCTGTGTGAGACTGGCAGCGACTAAATTAATAAAGCCACAGAGAGTCTCTGCTGGCCAGCGACTCCTCGCCAGACACCAGCGCTAACGGCTAGCTGTGCATGCCAACAGCGGAGGCAATTAGGCGCTGTGTGTGTGTGTGTGTGTGTGTGTGTGTGTGTGTGTGTGTGTGAGTGTGACCTGAAACTAAATCCACCAGGAGGTTTAGTGTTGGTGAAACGATTGGCCCCTTATTAGCATGCTAGTCCTGTTCTATTGCTATGTCTACTGACCATGCTAACCTGGTACAGCTAATGCTCCAAAAATCTACATCAGACGTCTCACTGTGGATCACCATGGCAACAGTCAGCATACATTACTGTGCTGAGAACAGTTAGCTTCAGAGTGTTGTTGTAGCATACTGAGGGTCTGATGGTGTAGGAGATTAGCAGAGTGTTACTAGCTAGCTAACAGCTTCGTATGTAATTGTTAAATATATCTTTAGCATGCCAGTGTTCAAGCGAAAAGACCTTTAGTTTGACTGCAAACTTCACTGTGTTTAACTCGACCTGTCTCACCGTCCATCCTTCTATCTGTCCATATCTGTCTGTCCCTCTGGTCATCTTTTCCTACTGTCTGTTCATCTCTGTCTTTGTCTGTGCACGATGTGTGGGTGGTGTGTGTGTGTGTGTGTAAGTGAGTGTGTGTATGTGTTTGTGGGTTTGTGTGTGTGTGTGTGTGTGAGTAAGTGTGTGTGTGTGTGTGTGTGTGTGTGTGTGTGTGTGTGTGTGTGTGTGTGTGTGTGAGTAAGTGTGTGTGTGTTTGTGTGTGTGTGCGTGTGAGTGAGTGAGTAAGTGTAAAGGAGTGTGTGTTAGCACTTGGGACGCTGTGAGCGTGTGTGTGTGTGTGTGTGTAAGTGTAGAGAAGTGTGTGTTAGCGGTTGGGACACAGTGTGTGTGTGTGTGTGTGTGTGTGTGTGTGTGTGTGTGTAGAGGAGTGTGTGTTAGCAGTTTGGACATGGTGTGCGGGTGGTGTGTGTGTTTGTGTGTGAGTGTAGAGGAGTGTGTGTTAGCGGTTGGGACATCATGTGCAGATGTGTGTGTGTGTGTGTGTGTGTGTGTGTGTGTGAGTGTAGAGGAGTGTGTGTTAGCGGTTAGGACACGATATGTGGGTGGTGTTTATGTGTGTGTGTGTGTTTGTTTGTGAGTATAGTGGAGTGTGTGTTAGCGGTTGGGACATCATGTGTGTGTGTGTGTGTGTGTGTGTGTGTGTGTGTGTGTGTGAGTGTAGAGAAGTGTGTGTTAGCGGTTAGGACACGATATGTGGGTGGTGTGTGTGTGTGTGTGTGTGTTTGTTTGTGAGTATAGTGGAGTGTGTGTTAGCGGTTGGGACATTTATGAATGTCTGTGTGTTAGAGTGTGTGTGTGTGTGTGTGTGTGTGTGTGTGTGTGTGTGTGTGTGCGTGTGTGTGTGTGTGTGTGTGTGTGCGTGTGTACACACACGCACACACACACATACACACACACACGCACACACACACATTCATAAATGTAATTTTAAACTGCAGCACTGCAGAGTTTTTAATTTTGGGAGGTGATTTTATTTGTACAGCAGAAAATACAGACAGAACCTCATGCAGAACCTCATGCAGAACCTCATGCAGAACCTCATGCAGAACCTCATGCAGAACCTCATGCAGCTTCCTGTAAGCACCTGTGGGAGTTGATGGAAGCCCACAATCTCTTTGAGATTGGGAGAAATCTAAATAAAAACAGAGACAGTACACGTGGGCCCCCATAGACAACACGCTCTCCCTGGCGAGATCAGATCACTTCATGGTTTTAAGCGTCAGCTGACTTATTTTACAAAGTGTCTTATGTTTCCAGTAGGCATCTCTGACCACTGCATGGTTCAGTGCACCATCAGTAAAAAGAATATTTAACCTATGAGCAGCTACTGGCATTTCAATACTGCATTTTTGAAAGAGTCTAATTTTAGAGAGTCTTTAAATTTTTGATAGGATTGTTTTAAACTGGAGAAGGTAGCTTTTAACTCCCTACAGCTGTCAGGGACGATGAGTGGATCCATGGGCAGGGACAGATTATACTGTCAGGAACGGCAGTGAGTGGAAGGAAGGACCCAAATTTAGAAGGCAACAGGGGTAAGGTGAAAACAGTTTTTAATGAGAAATGAGGCAGGGGAAGAAACACAGGTCCAAACAGTCCAAAATCCAAAAGCCAAATAGGCAGAGTGAAAAAACACAAAGTCCTAAATGAGGCAGGGCAGAGCAGAGATCAGGACCTGGAACAGGCAGCG
This sequence comes from Silurus asotus, assembly GCA_024362625.1. Taxonomy (NCBI): domain Eukaryota; kingdom Metazoa; phylum Chordata; class Actinopteri; order Siluriformes; family Siluridae; genus Silurus; species Silurus asotus. The sequence continues at coordinate 1,906,465 of MU525896.1, forward strand.
TGGCAAGAGTACTCTCAGGGACTCTCCCTAACCCTTAGGAAGCTTGTGAGATAATCTGGGCCTAAGATAATATCTTGTCCTTAAATACCGGTGGTGCAGGAAAAATGACAAGATGGCCGCCAAAGTGGAAACGAAGGCCAGGAAACAGGAAGGTTCTGACAACAGCAGTGATTGGATGTGACAAAAGCACAAATAAATGTTTTTTGTCAAAAGTACATTCTCAATGTAGCAACAGACATTGACAGATCTCTAAAAGCTCTGGAGATAGAGACAGTGGAACTCCAGCCTTTGGAGGCCACAGGAGATATTGAAGGGAAAATTTCATAATGAAAAGTAAAAAGCCCTCAAAAGTAATGAGGACAAAATGTTTGACTTGCTGGACATTACAGCACAGGGGGCGCTGGTCCACTCATGCTTTAAAAGCATCACTGAGATGGATGCTCCTTCTAAGTTCTTCTTCAGAACAAATGGACAGAAAAGATTTATGCATTCTGTGGTAACAGAATCAGGGGATCTCGTGTCAGAGCCTTCTGAAATTCAAGTCATGTCAAGTCAAGAAGCTTTTATTGTCATTTTAACCGTAAATATCTGACGCAGCACACAGCAAAATGACACAACGTTTCTCCAGAACCCTGGTGCTGCATAAACAACACAAAGCTACATAACAGAAACACAGAGTGATGGACTGTAAGTGTCCTCGCTGACAGTCGTGTTCAACCTGGTGCAAACACAAAACACAAAATAGCGCCGCCAGTTAACCTGCTGTGTGTTCCACATTGTGGTGTTTACCAAAGAACTGACTACGAGGGGAACCTTGTACTTTAACAAAATGTAAACAAAAGGGTTTGTGCAAAAACAGCATGTAAACAGTGTGTAATAATGAGGTGATCTAATATCGGTGGTGCTGAAGACACGGATGTGTGAAGTGAGTACGATTGTGTGTTTGAGTCCCGGTTATACAGATCACTCACACAGTTTTGTGTGTGTGTGTGTGTGTGTGTGTGTGTGTGTGTGTGTGTGTGAGTTTTAGTTCAGTTTTGTGTTAAGAAGCCTGATGGCTTGAGGGAAGAAACTGTGGCAAAGTCTGAATGCTTCGGAACCGCTTCCCTGAAGGCAGGATAGTGAAGAATGTGTGTGAGGGATGTGTGTGTGAGAGGTGTGTGTGTGTGTGTGTGAGAGGTGTGTGTGTGTGTGTGTGTGTGTGTGGTGTTTGTGTGTGTGTGTGTGTGTGTGTGTATGTGTGTGTGTGTGTGTGTGTGTGTGTAGACAACACGAGACAGTGCAAAGACAACACGAGACAGTGCAAAGACAACACGAGACAGTGCAAAGACAACACGAGACAGTGCAAAGACAACACGAGACAGTGCAAAGACAACACGAGACAGTGCAAAGACAACACGAGACAGTGCAAAGACAACACGAGACAGTGCAAAGACAACACGAGACAGTGCAAAGACAACACAAGACAGTGCAAAGACAACACAGAACACAAAATAGCTCAGCCGAGTGTGTGTTGAGTCCGGGTTGTACAGATCAGTCACACATTTTTGTGTGTGTGTAAGGTGTGTGTGTGTGAGGTGTGTGTGTGTGTGTGTGTGTGTGTGTGTGTGTGTGTGTGTGTAACCATCAGAATGGTTACTTTGTGTTCTCCTGAAGTCAACAACCATCTCTTTAGTTTTGTAAAAGCTCAGAGACAAGTTGTTGCTCTACACCAGGCTGTTAACTGTTGCGCCTCCTCTCTGTATGCTGACTCATCGTTCTTGCTGATGAGACCCACCACGATCGTGTCATAGGTGAACTTGATGATGTGATTTGTGCTGTGCATTGCTACACACACGTAATTCAGCAAAGTGAACAGCAGCGGACTGAGCACACGGCCCAGTGCTCAGCGTGCTCTGTTTCTGATCCGGACTGACTAAAGTCTTTCTGTCAGGAAGTCAAAGATCCAGTTACAGAGGAAGATGTTCAGGCCCATTAGGCTCAACTTCTCATTCAGGTGCTGAGGGATGATTGTGTTGAATGCTGAGCTGGAGTCTTTAAACAGCCTTTGTACATATGAGTTCTTATTGTCCAGGTGGTTGAGGGCCAGATGAAGGGTCATGGCGAAGGCATTGTTCATGGAAAGGTTTGGATGATACGTGAACTGCATAGGGTCTAGTGAGCGTGGAAGCTGGGTCTTATATACCCCATGTCCCTCCTCTGCACATGTCCAAACCATCTCAATCTCACCTTCCTCACCTTGTCTCCAAAACGTCCTACATGTGCTGTCCCTCTAATAAACTCATTTCTAATCCTGTCCATCGTCGTCACTCACAACGAACATCTCAACATCTTCAGCTCTGCTACCTCCAGCTCCACCTCCTGTCTTTTACTCAATGCCACTGTCTCTAATCCATACAACATCTCAGGTCTCACCACAGTCCTATAAACTTTCCCTTTCACTCTCACAGATACTCTTCTATCACTAATCACTCCTGCTATCACTCTTCTCCACCCAACACATAAGCTGACTCATCAGGAACTTCCCTAGCTGAATCATCCCCAGATAAATTGTCACTGCCTTGATCACAAACAGGTGAATAATCATGTCCACCCACACTTTTACATGAAGCAACGCTGGCGTTATCATACTCTGGAGAAGGGGTAGAATAAAGGTGACAGACCTCACTTTGAGTAGAAGTGTCAGAAACTTGAGGGACACAAACAGGTGAAGAGGACACCAACGTGCGAGAGAAGAAACTGATAATACTGTCGCTTTAGTGAAGACGTGACACCTTGGGATGGGTGATGCTGTGCAGAGGAGCACCTGGCTGGCAGAAATACTAATACGCTTAGAATGATCATAAACACTTAGGCAGAATAATACACTCATTCAATTACTAACAATAATATAATAATTAATATGATTTGAAAGCAGAAGAAGTAGAAAACTTACACAAGGTCAGATGAGAGATGAAGAATAAAGTAAAGAATGTAACAAAACAAGCAAGTAAAAAGGTTGCAAACGTTCCCTAATTTGTTAAAGTGGACTGAGTAGACAAACCCCTAAATCACCTATTATTAAGGGATATTTGTAAAATAATGGTAATTAGTGAAGCCGAAATTTGGGGTGTTTTTCAGGCTAATGGTAAACATGGATTCTCATTGTGTATAAAAGTCTTGTAGTTTTGATTTCAGGACATCATGTCATGAGTATGCTCTCGGGTTGAGTGTGATCTATTCTGCTCTCATCATCCACATTTTCTTGAAGTCTTTTTTAAAAAAGGATTATTCTGAGAGCATCGAAGCTGGAAGTCCCAGCTAATGTCGGGAATGTCTGTTTGGTAAAGAATTTCCCCCTTTTACCTTCCACCCTGATGTTATTTATGTCTCTTTATTTATTTATTTATTATTTATTATTTTTTTATTTTTTTCTCTTTATTTAAATAACAAGTCAACCTGATACCATCTGCCATTTTACATGACTTGTCAAATAATGGACTGTAAAAAGACAAACAACAAATGAAAAAGTCTCTCTCTCTCTCTTTGTGTCTGTCTGTGTCTCTGTTTCACTTTCTCTCTTTTTCTCTGTTCTTTAAACTCTCTTTTTATATCTCATTTTGTCTCTGTCTGTCTCTCATTCTATTTTTTGTCTCTCATTTTCTTACTATCAATAGATTTGTTTCTATCTTGCTCTTCCTGTCTGTCTGACAGTCTTTTTATTTCTCTCTCTCTCTCTCTCTCTCTCTCTCTCTCTCTCTCTCTCTTTCTCTCTCTCTGAGCGACAGTTACTTCTTCCTAAACTCAGTAAGTTCTCGTCTCTGTAGCACCCACACTATACCACTGTTTTAGACTAATTAGTGTTGAATAACATTGCAATAATCACATTCACACTCATCTGCTTGCTGTGTCTTACACACACACACACACACACACACACACACACACACACACACACACACACACACACACACACAGAGAGTATAGAGAGATGTAGCCTCTCTGTGACCCAGGCAGGATCTGTCACTCAGCTCACATCATGGATTTCTATTATTATCTGTTAAACATCTCATATTCTACCTGTGTGTCTGTCTCTCTCTCCCTCTCTCTCTCTCTGCCTGTGTGTCTGTCTCTCTCTCCCTCTCTCTCTCTCTGCCTGTGTGTCTGTCTCTCTCTCCCTCTGCCTGTCTGTCTCTCTGCCTGTCTGTCTGTCTCTCTCTCTGCCTGTCTGTCTCTCTCTCCCTCTCTCTCTGCCTGTCTGTCTGTCTGTCTGTCTGTCTGTCTCTCTGCCTGTCTGTCTGTCTTTCTCTCTCTGTCTCTGCCTGTCTGTCTCTCTCTCTCTGTCTTTCTGCCTGTCTCTCTGTCTGTCTTCTCTGTCTGTCTGTCTTTCTCTCTCTGCCTCTGCCTGTCTGTCTGTCTCTCTCTGTCTCTGCCTATCTATCTGTCTGTCTCTCTCTCTCTCTGTCTTTCTGCCTGTCTCTCTGTCTGTCTTCTCTGTCTGTCTGTCTGTCTTGCTCTCGCTCTGTCTGTGTGTCTGTCTGTCTTTCTTTTTGTCTGTATCTCTGTAAGATTAGATCCAAGATGGTTGAATTAGATTCAGCTTTGTTGATGTATACGATGTATACCAGACGCTGTTACGTTACAGCTAATCTGCATGATGATGTACTCAATAACCTCTGTGACCTGGACTACAAAGAACAGCCCCCAGTCCTCTGTGTCGCCTGATGCTGGTGGCAGGGCGAGGGCACACTGGAAATGGTGCTTGAGGAAACGGAAGCGCAGCAAGCGAGCGGG
>MU525896.1:1914547-1925459 GCA_024362625.1 Silurus asotus
CACACACACACACACACACACACACACACACACACACACACACACACATATGCGTGGGAGCTGAAAGTTACACACTCAAAGACACACAAATCTTAGATGACATAACGTATAATTCAGCCCACACAGCCAACTATATCTACATGAAAGAGGAACCATCACACGCCACACACTAACACACGCACGCATGCACGCACGCACGCACACACACACACACACACACACACACACACACACACACACACACACACAGAGTAATCTTTTTCAGTGTAGCATTCTTTGACTTTTCAACCCTCTTAGTTTGAGTCCCAAAACAACGCCAACACACATTTTAGCTTTTAACCTCATTCAGCTACACACACACACACACACACACACACACACACACACACACACACACACACACACACACACGGTCTCACCTGCTTTTTTCTTCCTTATAATTTTCGTCCTTTACTGTGTGTGTGTGTGTGTGTGTGTGTGTGTGTGTGTGTGTGTGTGTGTGTGTGTGTGTGTGTTTATGTGTACATGCTGAACCCCTGGCTGACCCCAGATACAGCATTGTATCCCAAACCTAGAATCAACAAAACACATGTGTAGAACCTGGGACAGAAAGAAAGAGAGAGAGAGAGAGAGAGAGAGAGAGAGAGAGAGAGAGAGAGAGAGAGAGAGTGTGTGTGTGTGTGTGTTTGTGTGTGTGTGTTTGTGGTGTTTTTGTCATGTGTTTGTATGTATGTATGTCATCTGGCTATTCATGTTCCTGTATTGTGTGTGTGTGTGTGTGTGTGTGTGTGTGTGTGTGTGTGTGTTTGTGTGTGTGTGTGTGTGTGTGTGTGTGTGTGTGTATTGTGGAAGAGCGTTTTTTAGCTGTTTAGTGGAGTGAGTGGAGGCCATTCCCAGCAGAAGTGTGAAGAAACAGGAGAAAGAAGAAATCTCAGTAATGTCAGTGATTTCTCTGATATGGAGAGCATCCGGTTTATTCAGTGTGTGGAGTGTGGAATGTATAGTCAGTCTTTCTCCGTCACTACCGATCATTTTATCTGATGGAGAAGATCCTAGCTTTAGAGGAGTGCACATTCTAAAGAGGATTAGTAAAAGTGAGAGCAGTCCAGGTCCTGCAGGGGAAATTCTGAATGCTTTATGTGGATTTAACATCCCCCCGACTCTGGCAGTAGAGCCCTCACATCGGGGCGACTCGGCGCCGTTCTCACAAAGTCAAAGCTTGCACACAGGAGCACCATTCCTCTTTACTTCACACTTTGAACAGGTTGATTCTTATTAGTGAGGAACCCTCTGAGAAACCCGAAAAAGCTCTGGCTATATAGGAGACGCTATTTTGAGGAACATGAAGTGAGCTAGGACTTTGGTTTTGGTGTCATGTCTCTGGATGTAGCAGGTCGACTCAGATATTTCAGATTATGTCTCATAAGTCCTGTTCTTCTGTTTTCTGTTTTAGAAAAGCATAGGAACAGTGGCTCCAGGTACTGATCTGAGCCCAAGCGGAGGACCAGGTCACGTTCTGGAGTGCGCTGGGCCATCAAGAAGCTCCCGCTAACCCTAACCCTAACCCTAACCCTAACCCTAACCCTAACCCTAACACTGACGTGAAAAAACGTCCTCAGCTGCACAGAGTCGCCTTCAATCAAAGAGGACATCATCCAGAGGCAGACCAGGAAGAAGTGGAAAGATCCAAGGAGGGAAGAGGGGCAGGAACAGTGGTCACTGGAACCTCAGGAGCATGTTTAAGAAAGAGAGAGAGAGAGAGAGAGAGAGAGAGAGAGAGAGAGAATTGGGGTGATAGGAAGAGAAGTATATGGATTATTAAGTCTCCTTATTATTTGAGGTACCAACAAATAGCCTGCACCTTTTGATCTAAGTAGGTGTGGAGGATCATCCTGGTACAGAAGTTCACTCAGATACTGCAGTGTGAGAGCGTTAAGTGCTTTATACGTCAGTAGTAGTATTTTATAATCAGTGTGAGATGGAATTGGGAGCAGTGTAGATGATTAAAACAGGGCTGATGTGATCATATGTTCTAGATCTAGTGAGGACTCTTGCGGCTGCATTCTGAACTAACTGAAGTTTATTTCTGCACGAACTCCAACACCCAGACAGTAAACTTGTTCTGATGTTCTATTTACAGAAACCAAATGCTCCTACAACAACCATGGCTTCCCCAAACACAGACTCTCCTCAGTTCTGCTTCTAAAAGGATTGTGCTGTATTTTCCTGTCTAAATGTGTTTAGAGTACTGCTACTGCTACAACTACTAATAACAACACACAAAAACAACAACAATAATAATAATTATAATTATAATAATAATAATTTTATACATATAGAAGCATTCCCATGAAAAGTACCTGTGTCTACAATGTCAAATGTTGTGTCATCAATGTCAGTGAACAAGTGTAAAATGTAGGGCAGGTAAATAGGTTACGACTGGAGGTTGTATCAGTGCAGCTTACCTGCGTTATACAAATTCAGTGATGTCAGAAGGCCTGGGAGCCAATCACAGCCATCCCACTTCTATTTACTGTACAGTTTGAAAAACAAAATTGCTATCATACTTGTGATTTCTGCCTTTTGACTAATTTTCTGCCTGGCAAACTGACATGTTAGTGCTCATACCAGGGTACATACACTTCATGTCCAAAAGTATATGCACCTATGATTATCAAGCCCACATGCTTTTTTACACGCATTGCACATTTATTTCCTATTTTAGGATAAAACCCTAAAATGACTACACGACACAGCCAGGAATCCACTACTCCTTCATTGTCAAGCTTCTCAACCTTAACAGAAGATGAAATACTGCAAGTTATCCAATCTTGCAATCCCACCACATGTCCTCTGGATCCAATCCCTTCAACTATGCTTCAGACCATCAAACAAGATCTCCTGCCCTTCATCTCCACAATCATCAACGGGGTCCTTAGCATGTGGTCATGTGCCAAAATCCTTCAAACAACCAAGGGTCATTCCCATCTTGAAGAAACCTGCATTGCATCCATCAGACATCAACATCTACAGACCGGTATCACTTCTCTCCTTTCTTTCTAAATCTCTGGAACGCACTGTTTTTAACCAACTGTCTGTCTCTCACAGAACAACCTCCATGATCCGAACCAGTCAAACTCAACCCCAGCAAATCTGAACTGCTGGTCAACCCAGGTGATTCATCTCCAGGTCAGGATCTGACAATAACTCTTCAGAACTCTGTGATCTCCCCTTCAGCCACCGCTCCCAACCTCGGGATAGCTATTGACAGTATTTTAAACAGCATGGAAGGAGAATCTCCTGAGTTCTAGAAAATCTCTTAGTGCTGCTGATCAACATATTTTCTCCTCCCTCATAGAAAATAACAAGCAGAATCCTAGATTTTTATTTTGTACTGCAGAAACATGAACAGGAAATAAAAGCACTGCACTCACACACACACACCATCAACAGGTAGTAATGATTTCATCAACTTTTTAATAATGAAATTTTAAATATCATTCAAATAAACATGTAGACAGCAGTGTAATTATACCAGACAATTACCAAGTTTTACTTCTATTCAAGAGAACGACTTCATTTCATTTATTTCCTCATCAAAATCATCAGCCTGCATTCTCCATTCCTCACCTACAAGTTTCCTCAAACAGATCATTCCAGAAGTAACTGAACCTGTTGTAAAAAATAATAAACTCTTCCATTAGCACTGTTTGTCATTAAATCCCTCAAACTGGCAGTAATCAACCCCCTAATTAAGAAACCTGAACTTAAGTGTTTATTTTAATAAATGTACAGTCATTTCTTGAATTCTGTTTTTACTGTTTTTCATTGTGGGGAACTGAAGAGTAGATTCATGAGATAAAAAAAAAAAAAAAAACAGTCTGAATGAATGTAGTTTCGAACTGCAACATGATGTTTAGTGTAGCACCAGGGTTCAGGAGGAACGTTGTCTCATTTTTACTGTGTACCACTGTGTATAGTAGAAATGACAATAAAAGCCTCCTGACTTGACTTGATGATGAATAAGTAAAACTGAAAGGGTCTAAATGCTTTCTCTTCATGTCACCCAGATGAGGATGAGGTTCTGCTTTTGAGTCTGGTTCCTTTCAAGGTTTCTTCCTCATAACATCTAAGGGGGTTTTTCCTTCACCACCGTCTCCATGGTGCTCATCAGATAAACACACACCTTCACCTTCACTGTTACATTCTGTAAAGCTGCTTTGAGACGAAGTGTGTTGTGAAAAGCGAAACAGAAATAAACTTCACTTTGTTTTTGTGTGCACCAATGCTGTGAGCATGAAACTCTAGAAAACATTTATTTGCCTCCTCATGACATTCATTCACATTCATGACATGACATTCTACCATTGGTGTGTGTTGGGAAAAGCGAAATACTGACTTGCTAAAAAAGCTGGCTGTCCCAATATTTCTGGCCTCAATATGTATCCTTTCACAAATAAATAATCTGTGCATTTAAACACACCTTAATACATTCTCTTTCATCATCTGCTTTTGCTCTCACACACACACACACACACACACACACACACACAAACACACACACACAAACACACACAAACACACACACAAAAACACACAAATGCAAATATCATATTTTGAGCAGGCGTTAGTGTGTATTCATTATGTTCATTTCTACTAAGGTTTTATCCATTCTGCAACGTGTGCATTCAGCTCTGGTGTGTGTGTGTGTGTGTGTGTGTGTGTGTTTGTTTAACCAACAATGACAAAGTTTTAAGCCAACATCCCATAATTACCGCCCTCCATCACTATGGCAACTACAGCCAAAATAAAGATGACACAACAATAGGAAGGAAGGCTACAGAGACAGACTGTAGCAACTTAGTGTGTGTGTGTGTGTGTGTGTGTGTGTGTGTGTGTGTGTGTGTGTGTGTGTGTGTGTGTGTGTGTTTGATTTCCTTCCATCTCCTTTCATTGTTTGTTATTCACAGTTGAGCACTTGTAAAAGTTTGCAGCAGTAGGAGGTGTGTGTGTGTGTGTGTGTGTGTGTGTGTGTGTGTGTGTGTGTGTGTGTGTGTGTGTGTTGCACCTCTTAGTTTTGTGTGTGCTTGTGTTATTTATTCCACCTTTTTGACTGTGACCCCTAGACAACGAATGTACAGTGTATTTAGAGCTTATCCCAGACACACACACACACACACACACACACACACACACACACTCTCTCTCTCTCTCACACATACACACACACATTCCCTCTCTCTAACATACACACACACACACATACACACTCTCTCTCTCTCTCTCTCTCTCTCTCTCTCTCTCACACACACACACACACACACACACACACACACACACTCCACTGTGATGAACCAGTCTGTGGCATTTAAAACTCCAGAGAAATGCACAGTATTTTCTAAACCACATTTGAGACAGGTGAATAGTTAAGGATTTCTGTCCTCATCCTGTTACACACACACACACACACACACACACACACACACACACACACACACACACACAAACACCTTTAAGTGGATTTCCTTTTGAGACTAATCTATTTTTCAGCTGTAAACAAGTAAATCAAAGCCTCCTTCACCAGGTCTGAGGTACAGAAGCTACACCTCCTTCACCAGTTCTGAGGTACAGAAGCCACACCTCCTTCACCAGTTCTGAGGTACAGAGGCCACGTCTCTTTAACCAGGACTGAGGTACAGAGGCCACGCCTCCTTCACCAGTTCTGAGGTACAGAGGCCACCCTTGTTTACCAGAAGTGTGGAACAGAGGCCACGCCTCCTTCACCAGCACTGATGTACAGAGGCCACACCTCCTTCACCAGCACTGATGTACAGAGGCCACGCCTTCTTCACCAGCACTGATGTACAGAGGCCATGTCTCCTTCAAAAGGACTAATCTAAAGAGGCCACGTCTGCTTCACCAGGATTATGCAGTTTTCCTTTATAAACCAGAACACAAGATGAATTGAATGTTCTCTGTTTATGCTTTAACTTCTCACTACAGCCAAAACCACCCTAAGAGCCAAACTTCAGCTGAACTAAAGCGTAATAAAAAAGCATGTGTTTTCACTTTAATGAGAAGATTATTTTCTACCACAGACCAGGTGCTCTGTCAATCCACAGCTGAAGAGAGGAAAACTCTATTTAGAGTTAACCCAGGTGCTGGACCTGACAACGGTTCTGGCAGAGTGCCCAGGGAATGTGCAGAACAGCTAGTTCTGCACATCAACAACTTCCTGAGCAGCGCAGTTGTTCCAACGTGCCTCAAGATAATGACCATCATCCCTGTGCTGAAGAAGCCTGCAGTCTCCTGCCTCAATGACTATTGTCCCGTCGCATTTACACCCATCATAATGAAGCGATTTGAGATGCTCGTCGTGAGGCACATCGAGGCCCAGCTACCACCCTCACTGGACCCCATGCAGTTTGTGTATCGTCCAAACTGTTCCACGGAGGATGCCATCTCCACGACCCTCATCTGGCCCTCACCCTGGACAATAAGGACACATATGTACAAATGCTGTTCATGGACTTCAGTTCAATCATCCATCAGCACCTGTTTGAGAAGCTGAGCCTACTGGGCCTAAACACCTTCCTCTGTAACTGGATCGTGGACTTTCTGACTGGGAGACCTCAGTCAGTCCAGATCGGGAACAGCATCTCCAGCCCCACCACACTGAGCACTGGAGCCCCTCAGGGCTGTGTACTTAGCCCACTGCTGTTCAATCTGCTGACTCACAACTGTGTAGCAATGCACAGCTCAAACATGGTGGGTCTCATTAGTAAGAACAAAAGTCAGCATACAGAGAGGAGGTGCAACAGTTAACAGCCTGGTGTAGAGCAACAACCCATTTCTGAATGTGGACAAAATGAAAAAGATGGTTGTTGACTTTAGGAGAGCACAGAGCGGCTATTCTCCCCTGATCATCGATAGATTCTTCATGGACATCATCAAGAGCACCAAATTTCTACTTCCTGAGAAGGCTGAGCAAAGCCCATCTTCCTCCCCCCATTCTGACCACATTCACTGCCTGGTTTGAGAACTGCACCGTCTCGGATCTCAAGACCCTACAGAGGAAAGTGAAGACAGCTGAGAAGATCATCAGTGTTTCTCTCCCCTATATCACAGACGTTTACACCACTGTGTGTAGCTCTGTGTTGTGTATGTAGCTCTGTGTTGTGTGATGTACCTCTGTGTTGTGTGTGTAGCTCTGTGTTTTGTGTGTGTGTGTGGCTTTGTGTTGTGTGATGTACCTCTGTGTTGTGTGTGTAGCTCTGTGTTTTGTGTGTGTGTGTGGCTTTGTGTTGTGTGATGTACCTCTGTGTTGTGTGTGTAGCTCTGTGTTTTGTGTGTGTGTGTGTGTGTGTGTGTGGTGATGTACCTCTGTGTTGTGTGTGTAGCTCTGTGTTTTGTGTGTGTGTGTGTGTGTGTGTGTGTGTGTGTGTGTAGCTTTGTGTTGTGTGATGTAGCTCTGTGTTGTGTGTGTAGCTCTGTGTTGTGTGATGTAGCACTGTGTTGTGTGTGTAGCTCTGTGTTGTGTGTGTAGCTCTGTGTTGTGTGATCTAGCTTTGTGTTGTGTGTGTAGCACTGTGTTGTGTGATGTAGCTTTGTGTTGTGTGTGTAGCACTGTGTGGTGTGTGTGTAGCTCTGTGTTGTGTGATGTAGCTTTGTGCTGTGTGTGTAGCACTGTGTTGTGTGTGTAGCTCTGTGTTGTGTGTGTGTAGCTTTGTGTTGTGTGTGTAGCACTGTGTTGTGTGATGTAGCTTTGTGTTGTGTGTGTAGCACTGTGTTGTGTGTGTGTGTAGCTCTGTGTTGTGTGATGTAGCTTTGTGCTGTGTGTGTAGCTCTGTGTTGTGTGTGTAGCTCTGTGTTGTGTGATGTAGCTTTGTGTTGTGTGTGTGTGTAGCACTGTGTTGTGTGTGTAGCTCTGTGTTGTGTGTGTAGCACTGTGTTGTGTGTGTGTAGCACTGTGTTGTGTGTGTGCTTTGTGTTGTGTGTGTGTGTAGCACTGTGTTGTGTGTGTAGCTCTGTGTTGTGTGTGTTTAGCTCTGTGTTGTGTGTGTAGCTCTGTGTTGTGTGTGTAGCTCTGTGTTGTGTGTGTAGCTTTGCGCTGTGTGTGTAGCACTGTGTTGTGTGTGTAGCTCTGTGTTGTGTGTGTAGCTCTGTGTTGTGTGTATGTAGCTCTGTGTTGTGTGTGTGTAGCACTGTGTTGTGTGTGTAGCTCTGTGTTGTGTGTGTAGCTCTGTGTTGTGTGTGTGTAGCACTGTGTTGTGTGTGTGTAGCTCTGTGTTGTGTGTGTGTAGCTCTGTGTTGTGTGTGTGTAGCACTGTGTTGTGTGTGTAGCTCTGTGTTGTGTGTGTAGCACTGTGTTGTGTGTGTAGCACTGTGTTGTGTGGGTGTAGCTCTGTGTTGTGTGTGTAGCTCTGTGTTGTGTGTGTGTAGCACTGTGTTGTGTGTGTAGCTCTGTGTTGTGTGTGTAGCTCTGTGTTTTGTGTGTAGCTCTGTGTTTTGTGTGTGTAGCTCTGTGTTTTGTGTGTAGCACTGTGTTGTGTGTGTAGCACTGTGTTGTGTGTGTAGCTCTGTGTTGTGTGTGTAGCACCAGGGTTTTGGAGAAACATTCTGCAGGATTTAGCATCAGATAGCAGAATATTTATCTCTCCATTTTAAACTAAGCAGAGGAGGGAACAAGTGAGATGAAGATAAAAAGTAATAAAAAGAAAACGATCTACAACGTAAAAAAGGAAAGAGAAAAAGATCGAGGAAAAAGAGAAATAAGACAAGATGACAGAAAGAGAGGGATCAGAGAGATGAGAGAGATAATGGAGGATAGAGAGGAAAATAAGGGAGCGTGTTAAAAGAGAAAGAGAGAAGTGTGTGTGTGTGTGTGTGTGTGTGTGTGTGTGTGTGTGTGTGTGTGTGTGTGTGTGTGTGTGTGTGGGTGTGCAGGAAAAGACAGACAAAGAAAAAGAGGACAAGTCCATTAGAGAAAAAGAAGATTTAAGAGATTGAGGAATGTGATGAAAAGAAAGAATTAAGAAGGGAAAGTTGGAGAAGAAACTGAAATGTTAACAAATGGGAAAGATAGACAAAAAAAAAGGATGGAAGGAGAAAGTGACAGTGATGGAGAGAACCAAATATAATATTGGATAGAGGAAAAAAAATAGGATCAAGAAGAAAATGAAAAGGTAGCGATTGAGTGAATGGGTAACAATATGGATAAAGTGTGAGAGATGGAGTGATGAAGTGGAGGAGTAAGAGATGGACTGGAGGAGTAAGAAATGGGATGATGTAGTGGAGGAGTGAAAGATGAAGTGGAAGAGTGATAGATGGAGTGATGTAGTGGAGGACTGAGAGATGGAGTGGATGACAGAGATGGAGTGGAGAAGTAAAAGATGGAGTGATGGAGTGGAGGAGTGAGAGATGGAGTGGAGGAGTGGAAGATGGAGTGGAGGACTGAGAGATGGAAAGGAGGAATGGAGTTATGGAGTGGAGGAGTGAGAGATGGATTGATGGAGTGGAGGGCTGAGGGATGGAGTAGAGGAGAAGAGATTTAGTGGAGGATTAAAATATGGAGTAGAGGAGTAAGAGATGGAGTGGAGGATTAAAAGATGGAGTAGAGGAGTAAGAGATGGAGTGGAGGATTGAAAGATGGAGTGAAGGACTGAGAGATTGAGTGGAGAAGTGAGAGATAGAGGTGAGGAGTCAAAGATGGAGTTGAGGACTGAAATATGGAGTGGGGAAATAAAAGATGAAGTGATGGAGCGGCTGAGTGAGAGATGGAGTGAAGGATTAAAAGATGGAGTGGAGGACAGAGATGAAAAGGAGGAGTAAAATATGGAGTGATGGAGTGGATGACAGAGATGGAGTAGAGGAGTGAGAGATGGAAAGGAGGAAGGAGAGATGAAGTGAATGACTGAGAGATGGAGTGAAGGAGTAAAAGGTGGAGTGGAGGACTGAGAGACGGAGTGGAGGACTGAGAGACGGAGTGGAGGACTGAGAGATGAAGTGAATGACTGAGAGATGGAGTGAAGGAGTAAAAGGTGGAGTGGAGGACTGAGAGACGGAGTGGAGGACTGAGAGATGAAGTGAATGACTGAGAGATGGAGTGAAAGAGTGAGAGATGATGAATGATAAGGTGGAGGAGGAGACGGAAGCTGTGACGATCATGTGACCACACATGGGAATCAAAATTCTGTTCCTCAGTTTTATCCTTTCTGGTTCTGCAGTTCTCCATGTTCATCAGTTGTGTTCTCCAGTTTTCAGGTTCTCTGTGGTTTCAGGTTCTCTGTGGTTTCAGGTTCTCTGGAGAAGATGAGTTAATCTGCATCAGTGTTCCTCAGGGTCCAGACTGCTAATTAAAATCTTCTTGAGATTAAACACTAATTAAATGAAACACTGGACTTTAATTAATGTGTGACGTGACCTTAATGTGCATGAGGCTGATCATCACACACACACACACACACACACACACACACACACACACACACACACACACACACACACAGAGATCCTACAGAACATACAGAACCAATAGAAATTGGGCTTCAGGTTCTTCGACTGCTCCAGTTATTAAAGTTGTGTTGATGGAAGATCAGGTTTTACTCTGAAACTCTCCTGAGCTCCAATTCACCTTCAGTGGCAGATAAAGAAACAATAATAACAAATACAATAATACAGCACACATTCACACACACACACACACACACACACACACACACACACACACACACACACACACACACACACACACACAATCACACAAACACACCCACCAACACACACAATCACAAACACACACACACTCACACACACGCACACACACAAACACACACACCCACCAACACATACACACACAATCACACACGCACACCCTCCCCCCCCACACACACACACACACCAACACACATGC
>MU525896.1:1954935-1988793 GCA_024362625.1 Silurus asotus
CATTATACGCTATACAAACTACACATACAGTATTAAAAAACTTCTCGCACACACACTACACAATCTACACATAAACCCACTATAACAACTACACACACACACACAGACACAATACATACCACACACATTATACAAACTACACACACGTACATACTACACATACACACTCTCCAAAAACTTTGTTTTACACAGTATACAAAAACACGCTATACATACTACACATACACACTTTACAAAAACTGCACATTATACAAACTACACACACACACACACACACTGAACAAATTACACACACATACACACACTATCCAAACACATACACACACACACACACACATTATATAAACTACATATACACTCTATAAAAAACACACACACTCACACACACACACTATTCAAAGTACACACACACTATACACTCTACACACACACACTCTATTCAAACCACACACACATACAATATATACAGAGAATGTAGCGTATGTTGTGAATCCCACAGAATCTATTAAAATGTTTTATTTACAGTATTTTCTATCTCTCTTTCTATCTCTCTATTACCATCTATCCTTTTTCCTTTTTTTTTTTTATTTAAAGTTTTTCTTCTTCACTGAAGCTGTGTGTGTGTGTGTGTGTGTGTGTGTGTGTGTGTGTGTGTGTGTGTGTGTGTGTGTGAGATGTATAGGAGAAGGAGCGGGTGGTACAAATGTGGCGAGTTGCTGCTCAGGAGCTGGATCGTCTGCAGAAACTTTACCAGACCAGCATGAGAGACGGACACATACACACTGCACAGCACCAACACACACAGGTACACACACAATCACACACCACACACACACACACACACACATGCACACACACAATTACACACTGGCAGCATCATGCATGTGCTTGGTTTTACCACTAAATGGTTTTAAAGTGTACACTCGCACAACACCACTAAAGGGCACTAAATAGTTATATACACATTGACTGTGTGTGCCCTCTAGTGTTGTAGTTGTTATAGTTATATACCCGTGTGGCGAGTAAAAGACAGGAGGTGGAGCTGGAGGTAGGAGAGCTGAAGATGTTGAGATGTTCGTTGGGAGTGATGACGATGGACAGGATTAGAAATGAGTTTATTAGAGGGACAGCGCATGTAGGACGTTTTGGAGACAAGGTGAGGGAGGTGAGAAAGGAGGTAATGTGCAGAGGAGGGACATGGGGTATATCAGTAGGAGAACACTGAGGATGGAGACACCAGGAAGGAGGAAAAGAGGAAGATCAAGGAGGAGGTTTATGGATGTGGTGAGGGAAGACATTCAATTCAATTCATGTTTATTTTAAGTGTAAGTTTGTCTCTGATGAACAAGCTCTGGAGACTGTGGTGAAAAAAAAACTCCCCGAGATGCAGAAGGAAGAAACCTTGAGAGGAACCAGACTTTAGAGGGAACCTCATCCTCACCTGGGTTCCACCGAATCTCCATTTATTACAGATAAACGATGTTGCGTAGTACAGTGATGGAGATCAGAGCAAACTGTAGTCCTGAGTCCGTGTAGCAGACTGTTGAAATTAATAAGCATGGGATTCGCTTCCATTGCTATGCTGATGATACACAGCTGTATATTTCAGCAAAGCCAGATGAGAGAGATCAGCTAAACAGTGTTGAGGAGTGTGTAAAGGACATTAGACACGGGATGCTTGAGAACTTTCTTCTGCTCAACTCAGATAAGACGAAAGTACTTTTACTAGGACCAAATGCAGCTAGAAGTAAACTTTCTGATTCTGTAGCATCTCTGGATGGTGTTTCTGTTTCAGTGTGTACAGCAGTCAAAGACCTCGGTGTGATTATTGACCCGAGTCTTTCCTTTGAGTCTCACGTGAATAATATCACCAGGATCTCCTTCTTTCACCTTAGAAATGTTGCTAAAATTAGAAATATGATGTCGTTACAGGATGCAGAAAAACTAGTAGATGTTTTTGTAACATCTAGATTAGACTACTGTAACGCTTTACTGTCTGGGTGTGCGAGTAAGTGCATAAATAAGCTTCAGTTAGTTCAGAATGCAGCAGCAAGAGTCCTCACTAGATCTAGAACATATGATCACATCAGCCCTGTTTTAATCATCTACACTGCTCCCAATTCCCAATTAACCCTCTATTTAACCCCAGTTAAACAATCAGGACCTAATTAGTGGCTTATTGATGTCATTTTCTGAAATTTTCAACACCATCTAACTTCAACTCTACATGTCTTTATCTTCTTATACATAAACTACAATTATGTGTTTATTCAATTATTTTATAATTGTTTAATTTTTAGAATCAGGTTGAACAGCTCCAACATCATGCCCAAAATCTTCAGGCAACGAACCAAAACCTGGAATTGGTGAGACTTCGGCCATTTTTATTCAGAGTTTTAACTGTTACATTCGTCTTATTAATGTAATATTTATTATAGATGAATTACCAATAGACTGACTCACACACTTTTACTGTGTAGTGTGTCTCTCACACATACACACACACACACACACACACGCACAAACAATACTTTAAACTTACGAGATAGCCTCCTGAATCAGTGAGATGATGCCTGAGTGTGTTGTGTAGTGAGGTGTCTCACACAGCTCCTGTGAGTAATATTACACCACAGGTAAATATTTAATAAATGTGGGTGGAGTTTTGACCCTTTTCTTCTATTTTTTCACACTTCACTCTAGACTTCTACAGACACTGATCATACACTCTTGTGCGTTCGTGTGTAATGAATAGCAGATGCTTATGTTTCTCGTTTCACGCACAGACGAATGAACAGCTTCTTAAGACTGTAACAGAACAGACGAGTGAACTGGAGGAGCTGCAGCATCAACTCAGGTCAGGTGGGGCTCAGGTCAGGTGGGCCTCAGGTGAGCTGTGTACTTGTGATTATTTAACATGATCTGGTGTGTGTGTGTGTGTGTGTGTGTTTCAGGCAGGTAAAGCTGGACCTTAGGACAGCTACAGCTAAAGTAGATGAGATGACTAAGCTCTTGAAGAAGGTTCAGGACCAGATGCAGCACACGGTGTGTTTGTGGATGATGTGTGTATCTTGGTCAGTGATCAGGAAGGACTAATGGGATCACATCAGTGTGTGTGTGTGTGTGTGTGTGTGTGTGTGTGTGTGTAGGAGGAGGATGCAGCACAGGCTCATGTGAGAGAGGAAGCATCTGACCGCAGGTTGTTGCAGCTACAAACAACACTAAGTCAGATGGAAGGAAGGCATGTGTACACATACACAC
This sequence comes from Silurus asotus, assembly GCA_024362625.1. NCBI lineage: Eukaryota > Metazoa > Chordata > Actinopteri > Siluriformes > Siluridae > Silurus > Silurus asotus. The sequence continues at coordinate 1,958,194 of MU525896.1, forward strand.
ACACACACACACACACACACACAGATACACACGCATATGTACACGCATACAGACAAGTATTCACATGTACACACATACACACGTGTACACACAGACACGTATATACATGTACATGCGCACACAGGTAAATATACACAAACGTATACACACACACATATATATATATATATATACACACAATCACACACGTGTATATACGCACAGACACATGCGTATATTCACACACTTATATACATACAGACACACACATACACACTAAGTGCAGTACAGTAAACCGTGTCGTCATGGTGATGTCAGGCTGAAGGTGGTGAGTCAGGAGGCGGAGTCAGTGAGGAGGAAGGAGGTGGTGTGGGAGAAGCAGGTTGGGGAGCTTCAGGGTTGCTGTGCTGCGTTACAGGACGAGAAGTTCCAGGCTTTCCAAAAACTTCGGGATTCACTGCAGCTGGCAGAGGAGTCATCACTGCAGAGAGACCAGGTCTCACACACACACACACACACACACACACACACACACACACACACACACAGGGTTTCTACATCTTCACAGTATAGCGAGAACATGATCTCTCACTGAGTATCTCTCACTGCAGCAACAAAAATCCTGGAGGTAGAGTCAGACCTGATTTAGCTCCTCCCACCTGGGGTGGAGTCAGACCTGATTTAGCTCCTCCCCCTTGGATTAGAGACAAAGTCAGATCAGTTAGAGGCGAAGTTAAATAAATTAGATTACTTAATCTTATAAGTACTAAGATGATGCCACTGCACAAGGCCTGCTGTCTAAACCGCTGTTTGGGTTGCTGCCTCTTATACTTCTTAATCTAGTTACCCAGTAGACTCTGTACTAACGTATGATTGGCTTACCCTGTTTAATATTCGCTCTATCTAGAGTATTTTCCAATCGGCTTTCACACATACGAGTCAAAGGACTGTTCACTGACGTGCTAGTCACCTCCTGTGTCTCCTCCCGGTTAAACTAAGTAGGAAACGACATCGTTGCCGGGGAAAGCGAGCTGGAGTTTTGTTAGGATCGGAATGTTACCTGAGATCGTCCTCATCGCTCTGCCCCTGACCACAGTCTCCAGGTGGACTGACACGGTGGGAGAAATTAATTCACCCCGATCCCTAGACTGGAGTTATCGCTGGCTTCAGCTGCTGCCGTGTGACTCGGACACGCTACTCTCGCGCTGTGGGCCGCCGTGAGACGCTTCGGTCCCCGGAGCGAGCCGTACCCTGAAACTCAGTTACCAACACTACACGCAAGATGACTCTTATTAATGGCAGATCAACTGGAAATAAACCCTTTATAATAAAGGATTTCATCTCTCATGAACTTGACTTTCTCTTACTCACTGAGACCTGGATTAAGACGGGGGATAACAGTGCCTTCTCTGAGCTTCTGCCTCCAAACTACACGGTTCTCAATGCTCCACCAACTACAGGATGTGCTGGAGGTCTGGCTAGAATTCATAAAAATATCACTAACTGCAGATTGATAACTTTTGATAAATATGCAGGTTTTGAGCTGTAAGTTTCTGTAATTAATGTTTCTGGGTCTGTGCTTCTTGCTCTTGTTTACCAGCCGCCTAAATACTGCTCTGATTTCAATCGGGAGTTTGCTGATTTTCTGTCTACAAAATCGCACCAGTGAGACAGGGCTTATAGGACTGAGATCTCCGAGGCTCCATTGTGCTCAGATGTTTTTGAATATTTCGATCCTGTTTCTCTCTCCACTCGTTCAGGCATTGTTTCTTCCTTAAGGCCAACATCATCTCCTCTAGAGTAATACCGACCACACTATGAAAAGAGGTTTTGAGTTGCAGGAGCCCCTGCCTTGTATCCTTTTTTAAATTTTTGTCCTTAGGTTGGTGAATGTGCCAGATATTTTTAAACACTCTGTCGTCACTCCACTCATTAAACCCCCATCTTGACCCTTCTGTTCTAGTGCATTTTAGACCATTTTACACTTACCCTTCCTCCCTAAAATACTAGAGAAACTTTTTTTTACACAATTTTATCAATTGCAACCATTTTTTAATGAAAATTCAAATCTGGTTTCAGAACATGTCATAGCACTGAGTCTGCCCTAATAAAGAGTCACAATGATATAATTGCTCACAAGAGAAAGTGGCTGCTCAGTTGTGTTGATCCTTTTGGATGTTACCGCAACCTTTGAGACCTTTATATCAATAGAAGTTTTTCTGTGAGATGGGGAGGCATCTCATCCTCAAGCATCCCTCAACTCTATGGTGTACCACAGGGATTGATACTTGGCCTGGTGTTGTTCTCCCTATATATGCTACCTCATATCATTAGAAAGCACAATATCTCATTTCATGTTTATGCTGATGACATTCAATTATATGTTCCTTTAAAACCAGATTCACTCAGTGAGCTCCAGTCCCTCTCCGGCTGTTTACCTGACATTAAACATTGGCTGGCTAGTCATTTTCTAAGTCTTAATTGACAATAAGTGTGAATGTATACTATTTAGTACACAGGAGCAGCCTAATAATAACTACTTTAATGGCAATTTGGATTTTGAGAACGTCAAGCTTCTTTCAACTCCATTTACTATCAGAGGTGAAGCCTTTCATTTCAATATAAGACATGGAAAAAGCCATTCATTATTTTATTAGTTCTAGACTGGATTACTGCAATGCTCTTTATTTAGGCAGACTGAGTAGTGCCCAATTTTTAACTGGTATCAGTAAGTGTGCACACATCACCTATTTTGCAAATTGCCTTTTGCACTTTGTTCAGCTGACCTAAAGTTGTTTCCTGTTTAAATAAGAGGATATACTATCTGGAGATGTGTGAGCCGAGATAAAGACTCCCTGTTTACCTTACAGACTAACATCGTAAATATTCTATAGACACTGAACTGACAAAGTAATGTGTGTGAGATAGTGTGAGAATCATCTTAATACTAACAATGTATAAACTTTGAATTGAATTGAAGTGAATTGCATTAGATTTAGCTCCAGCTTGTGTACTGGTCCTGCATTGAGGATGTTCTGCGCATCACCACTCCTTTTGTATTAATTATTCATAAAGTTGAGCTCGGCCCCACCCACTCTAGAAGTTTGCTTAAACACTGCATTCAGTCACCACAGCTATGCCAGCCAATCACAAGGTGTATACAGCCAGGGGAGAGGCTCCACCCACATCATGTTCACTGATTGATTCATTTTAAATCAGTGGGAAATCAAAGTTCAGGTGACTGGAGGGTTAACATGTTCACATACACATACACACTGATCATTTGTGTGTGTGTGGGCGTGTGTGTGGGCGTGTGCGTGGGCGTGTGCGTGGGCGTGTGCGTGTGCGTGTGCGTGGGCGTGTGCGTGGGCGTGTGCGTGTGTGCGTGTGTGTGTGCGTGTGTGTGTGCGTGTGCGTGTGCGCGTGTGTGCGTGTGTGTGTGTGTGTGTGTGTGTGTGTGTGTGTGTGATATCCCAGGTTCAGCTGCGGGAGAAGCAGCGAGTGGAGGAGTTGGAGAGGATGAAGGAAGGTATGAAGCAGCTGGTGGAAGAAGCAGCCATCCGCACCAGGAAGGAGGTACATATCCCACAATGCACCTGTGATCATGCTGTGTTTGTAATGATTATTATGTGTTTGTGTCTTGGAGATGTGTGTGTGTGTGTGTGTGTGTGTGTATAATTATTGTGTGTGTGTGTGTGTTGCAGGTGGAAGTTTTGTGTGTGTGTGTGTGTGTGTGTGTTTGTGTGTGTGTGTATAATTATTGTGTGTGTGTTGCAGGTGGAGTGTGTGCGTCAGCAGTGTAACACACAGATTATTCGTCTCACAGTGTGTGTGTGTTGCAGGTGGAGTGTGTGCGTCAGCAGTGTAACACACAGATTAATCGTCTCACAGAGGAACTTGCCGCTCTGCAGCTGGTCAGGACTACTTGACTTGACACACACACAGACACACACACACATACACACACACATTCACTATACACAATCTTTTTGTGTGTGTGTGTGTGTGTGTGTATGTCAGGAGTGTTCAGATAAACAGAGTCAGCTGGAAAGGGCACACAGGGAGAGGAAGGTGGTGGAGGAGGAGCTAGAGAAGGTGAAAACACACACACACACACACACACACACACACACCCTCTTTATTACCTTTAGTACATCTTTAGGATTAAAGTCCCACCCCCAGCACCGGTGCAAATGCAAACACAGGTTTCCATAGCAACCCCCCAAACAATTTAGCCCAACAACACGTCTAGGTTTTATTTGTTTGTGTGTGTGTGTGTGTGTGTGTGTGTGTGTGTGTGTGTGTGTGTGTAGGTTTACAGAGAGGGCCGATACGGTGTTGCAGATGTGAGGAAGATGGAGGCACTACATCAGAGATGTTTAAATGCAGAGAGAATAAAAGACGAGCTGGAGCACACACTCAACACCACACACTCCAACATGAAGAAGATGGAGCTGGAGTGAGCACACGCACATACATAAACACACACATAAGCACACACACATACATAAACGCACACATAAGCACACACATACATAAACACACATACATAAACACACACATAAACACACACACATACATAAACGCACACATAAGCACACACATACATAAACACACATACATAAACACACACATAAACACACACACATACATAAACGCACACATAAGCACACACATACATAAACACACACATACATAAACACACACACATACATAAACACACACACATACATAAACGCACACATAAGCACACACATACATAAACACACACATAAGCACACACGCATACATAAACGCACACATAAGCACACACATACATAAACACACACACATACATAAACACATACATAAACACACACACATACATAAACGCACACATAAGCACACACATACATAAACACACACATAAGCACACACGCATACATAAACGCACACATAAGCACACACATACATAAACACACACACATACATAAACACACACACACACATAAACACACACATACATAAACACACACATACATAAACGCACACACATTTTTACACACACATACATAAACACACACACACATAAACACACACATACATAAACACACATACATAAACACACACACATACATAAACACACACATAAGCACACACATACATAAACACACACACATACATAAACATACATAAACACACACATAAGCACACACATACATAAACACACACATAAGCACACACATACATAAACACACACATAAGCACACACATACATAAACACACACATAAGCACACACATACATAAACACACACATAAGCACACACATACATAAACACACACATACATAAACACACATACATACACACACATACATAAACACACATACATAAACACACACATTAACACACACACATACATAAACACACACACACATAAATGCACACACATTTTTACACACACATACATAAACACACACATAAGCACACACACATACATAAACACACACATACATAAACACACGCATAAGCACACACACATACATAAACACACACACACACACACACACACACACAAACACACACACATACATAAACACACATTAACACACACACATACATAAACACACACATAAGCACACACACATACATAAACACATACATAAACACACACATAAGCACATGCATACATAAACACAAACATAAGCACACACACATACATAAACACAAACATAAGCACACACACATACATAAACACACACATAAACACACACACATACATAAACACATACATAAACACACACACACACACATACATAAACACACACACAAGCACACACATACATAAACACACACATAAACACACACGCATACATACACACACATAAACACACACACACGCATAAACACACACACACAAGCACACACATACATAAACACATAAACACACACATACATAAACACACACACATAAACACACACACATAAGCACACACACATACATACACACATACATAAACACACACATAAGCACACACAAACACACACACACATAAACACACACACACACAAGCACACACACATACATAAACACACACACATACATACATAAACACACAAACACACACACACAAGCACACACACATACATAAACACACACACATAAGCACACATACATAAACACACACACATACATAAACACACACACATAAGAACACACACATACATACACACATACATAAACACACACACACACACACATAAATGAACACGTACATAATCACACACATAAGCACACATAAATAAACACACACATACATAAACACACACATAAGCACACACGCACACATAAATAAACACACACACATACATAAACACACACATAAGCACACACACATAAGCACACACATACATAAACACACACACATAAGCACACACACATACATACATACACACGTACATAAACACACACATACATACACACACACATACATAAACACGTACATAATCACACACATTAGCACACATAAATAGACACACACACATACATAAACGCACACAAACACACACACATACATAAACACACACATAAACACACACACACATAAACACACACATAAACACACACACATACATAAACACACACATAAGCACACACACATACATAAGCACACACGCACACACACATACATAAACACACACGTACATAAACAAACATACATACATAAACACACACACATACACAAACACACACATAAGCACACACATACATAAACAGAATACACAAACACAGACTTAACACAACACACTACAACATAAAGAAGATTGATCTAGAGTGAGCACAAACACACACACATACATAAACACGCACAAACACACACATAAGCAAACACATACATAAACAGACACACAAACACAGACTCAACATGATGGAGATGGAGTGAACACATACATAAACAGACACACACAAACACATTCATAGAGATGCACACAAACAAATACAACCATACATACATAGATACACAGACATGTATATAAACACACACATACATAAACACAGACATAGACTAAACACCACACACTCCAACATAAAGATACATACATACATACATAAACACACACACATACACATACATAGGCAGACACAGACACACATAAATACACACACAAACACAGACTCAACATCACACACTCCAACATGAATAAGATGGAGCTGGAGTGAGCACACCCACACACAGACAGGTACATACATACATACATACATACATACATACATAAACAGACACATACATATATATAAACACACACACACCTACATAAACAGAGACACAAAAACACAGACTCAACACCACACACTCAACATGAAGATGGAGCTGAAGTGAGCACACACACATACACACACACATACATACATAAACACATACACTTGCATGCATAAACATACACACACATAAACACATACACATGTACACACATACATACATACAAACAGACACAAACATATACACAGATACACCAACACATTTGTTGATTAGAGGTGTAAGAAAATATCGATACACCTGAGTATCGCGATATTTTGTTTGCCGATACTGTAGTGAATTCCTACAAGATTAATGGCAGTTGTTGTTTTTTTTTTAGTTTAACTGCTAGATAGATATCAGTCTAATTATATCTGAACTTGACAGGAAGTGCTAGCATAAGGGCAAGGCACTAATGCTAGTGTTAATATCCACCTGTTTTCTGGGGGCGCTGCTGCAAACACGATTAGGGGTTTAAATTCCAGCGGTGTTGACTGACCTGCACTGAAGGCAGTATGTTCAGGAAAAAGCTCAGGAACAACAATGTGCTGTTCGTGGTTGCACTTTGTAGAAAAATGTGTGCATGGACGAGCTTTTTTCACTATTGTTTTGTTTTTAAGTGTTTGCATACGGTGGTGTGTTTTTAATGACAGATTTCGTAAAATTATATCTTATAATTATTAAAATAAGAAATATCTCAATATATATTGCCTTGTATCGTACCCAACTGTGACGCGTATCGTATCGCCAGATTTGTTGACTGTGTTACGTGAAAATGTCCTCCTGCCCCCCCTCATGGACACCAAACGAATTACAGTGAATTCACATGAATGAAGAAACCTCAGCTACACTTATTAAAAGTATATATGTGTGTGTGTGTGTGTGTGTGTGTGTGTGTGTGTGTGTGTGTAGATTGGGTGAAGAGCTGTTACGCTGTCAGGAGGAGGTGCGAAGGCTGCAGGTGGCGCTATCGAATACAAGAACAGAGTGCAGCAGTGTGTGTGAGGAGAGACTCAGCCTGCAGCAGGAGAACCAACAACTGCACAGAGACATGGACACACTGCGCAAAGAGTGTGTGTCTGCACAGAGACATGCCAAACTACAGGTACACACACACACACACACACACACACACACACTGCGCAAAGAGTGTGTGTGTCTGCACAGAGACATGCCAAACTACAGGTACACACACACACACACACACACACAGCGCAAAGAGTGTGTGTGTCTGCACAGAGACATGCCAAAATCAGGTACACACACACACACACACACACACACACACACACAGCGCAAAGAGTGTGTGTGTCTGCACAGAGACATGCCAAACTACAGGTATACACACACACACAAACTGCGCAAAGAGTGTGTCTGCACAAAGACATGCCAAACTACAGGTATACACACACACACACACACACACACACACACACACACACACTGCGCAAAGAGTGTGTGTCTGCACAGAGACATGCCAAACTACAGGTATACACACACACACACACACAGCGCAAAGAGTGTGTGTCTCCACAGAGACATGCCAAACTACAGGTATACACACACACACACACACACACACTGCACAAAGAGTGTGTTTGCACAGAGACATGCCAAACTACAGGTATACACACACACACTGCGCAAAGAGTGTGTGTCTGCACAGAGACATGCCAAACTACAGGTATATACACACACACACACACACACACACACTGCGCAAAGAGTGTGTGTCTGCACAGAGACATGCCAAACTACAGGTATACACACACACACTCACACACACACACACACACACACACACACTGCGCAAAGAGTGTGTGTCTGCACAGAGACATGCCAAACTACAGGTACACACACACACACCCCTATATTTAGCTCATGCTTTATTTCTCTTTTGCTTAAATTTAAACTCTGTGTGCGTGTGTGTGTGTGTGTGTGTGTGTGTGTGTGTGTGTGTGTAGGTGTCACGTATGCAACAGGAGGTCTGTGTGAGGAAGCAAGCAGTAGAGTCGAAACTAAGAGAAATGGAGGAAAGAAACAAACAGTCCACTGCTGAACTCCAGCGCCGCCTACAGGCACAACAACACAACAACACGCGCTACAGAGAGGAGAGTGTCCAACTCACACACACACTGCAACACACACTCACCTCACTCAGGTAACACACACACACACACACACTGCAACACACACTTCTCTCACTTGGGTAACACACACAGGAACACACAATAACCACCCTCAGGTAACACACACAAACACACACACACATACAATCACTGCAACACACACCCACCTCCCTCGGGTAACATACACAGACACACACACACTTCAGCACACACTTACCTCCCTCGGGTTACACACAAAAACACAAACACACAATGCAACACACACCTTAATTAGGTTACACACACACAGCTGGAGTAAGCGCCCACACACAAACAAAGACTTAACACACTTCAACATGAAGTAGATGAAGCTGGAGTGGGCACACACACACACACACACACACACACACACACACACACACACACACACACTCAGACTACCTTTAGGTAAATACTAAAGCATAGCCGTGTGTGTGTCTGTGTGTGTCTGTGTGTGTCTGTGTGTGTGTGTGTGTGCGCGCGCTTCAGGGCAGAGATGAGCAGACAGAAACAGCAATGTCATGATCTGGAGAATAATTTGCAGTCCGCACAGGAGAAGATCCTGGAGGTGCACACACACAGACACACAGACACACACACAGACACACAGACACACACACAGACACACAGACACGCAAACAAGCACATTTATGAAATACTATTTAGAAGTTTTAATTATTTGTGTGTGTGTGTTCAGTTTGAGCAAGAATTAGCAGAGCAGCAGGAGAAAAACACTCGCTTACAGACTCGACTCTCTCAGGCTGAACATCGAGCTTCCACCACCTCACAGCAGGTACACACACTCACACACAGATGTGTAGTTACGTTTACTAAAGTGTGCCATACTAAAGTTATGGTACACACGTGTGTGTGTGTGTGTGTGTGTAGCTCACCCTGATGACCCAGAGGAGAAAAGCCGTTACCGTGATGGACCTGGAGCTCCTGGAATGAAGCTTTGTGATTTCCTGCATGGTTCCAGACACACACTCACACACACACACACACGGACACACACACACACACACACACACACACACACACACATACACACACACTGACACACACACAAGCTAATTTCTCTCAGATACCAATTGAAATGTTTTAAATGTGTTTAAATTAAAATGTTTTTCAATAAAATTCACCCTTAAATGCGAGCAAGGTCCAACACCACACACACCACATACCACACACACACACACCACATACCACCACACCACACATACCACCACACACACCACATACCACCACACCACACATACCACCACCCACACCACATACCACACACACACACACACACCATACCACCACACCACACATACCACCACCCACACCACATACCACACACACACACACACACCATACCACCACACCACACATACCACCACCCACACCACATACCACACACACACACACACACCATACCACACACCACACACACCACACACACACCACATACCACACACACACACACACACCACATACCACCACACCACACATACCACCACACCACATACCACTACACCACACACACCACATACCACCACACACACCACATACCACTACACCACACACACACCACATACCACCACTACACCACACATACCACCACACAACACACACCACATACTACTACATACCACTACACCACACACACCACATACCACCACACACACCACATACCACCACGGTTCAGCACCACACACACCAAATACCCATCCAGATCACTGGATGTTCTAATCACATCCATGGTTACAGGTGTATAAAATCATCACCTGGACATGCAGGTGCTTCTTCAATCATTAGTGAAAGGATGTGTGTCTCTCAGGAGCTCAGTGAATTCCAGCGTGGTACCGTAACAGGACGTCTCCTGTGCAATAAGTCCAGTCGTGAAATTTCCTCACTACTAAATATTCCACAGTAAAGCGTTCGTGGTGTTGGAACAAAGTGGAAGCGATTGAGAACCACAGAAACTTAGACACGTGAAACCACCGAGCAGGTCAGCGGATGCTGAGACACGTAGTGCACAGAGAACACCAACTTTCAATAGCTACAGTCCTCCAAACTTCATGTGGCCTTCAGATCAGCTGAAGAACTGGACTGGGTTTCCATGGTCTAGCAGCTGCATCCGAGCTTTACATCACCAAGTGCAATGCGAAGCATCGGATGCAGTGGTGTAGAGCACGAGGCCACTGGACTCCAAAACAGTGGAGACGTGTTCTCTGGAGTGAAGAATCACTTCACTATCTGGTAAACTGATAGACGAGTCTGGGCTCAGTAGGTGGCAGGAGAACGCTACTTGTCTGGTTGCAATGTGTAAAGTTTGGTGGAGGGGGTTATGTGGGGATGTTTTTCAGAAGTTGGGCTCAAACACTTGGTTCCACTGAAAGAATCTTAAATCTTCAGCAGAAAAAGACATTTTGGACCATTTCATGCTGTTCCAACATCACACAACCAGAGCACAAACTTCCATAAAGACATGGAGGAGTGAGTCTGGTGTGGAAGAACTTGACTGGTCTGCACAGGGTCCTGGCCTCAACCCGATAGAACACCTTTGGGATGAACTAGAGCAGAGAATGTGATCCAGACCTTCTCCTCCAACATCAGTGTCTGATCTCACAAATGTGTTTCTGGAAGAACAGTCAAAATTCAGATGAAGCTTGTGGAATGTCTTCCCAGAAGAGCTGAAACTGTTCTTGCTGCAAAGGGCCAACATCATATTAAACCCTATGGATTAAGAATCGGATGTTGCTGAAGTTTATTTGCATGTGAAGGCAGACGAGTGAATACTTTCGGGAATGTCGTGTATACAGTCGTTCCCCGTTTATCGCAGCAGTTACGTGTCAAAATCGACCACAAAAACGTACACGAGAAATGTTTTTTTTTATTGTTTAAGCTGTAAATTATCCTCCCACACACTTTAAACACACACAGAAAACATGTGCAAGAATTCAGCGAGATCAATTGTGTGTAAATTCGTAGAAATATCACATTTATAGTGAGTTCTGTAGTACAGTACTGTAGCGTAGCCTGTGTGTCGTTTCTCTGCTTGTTTATTGGTTGAAGAGTTTTATGGCATCAGAAGGGGTGGGGTTAAAGATACATGTGACTGCATTCTTCATTTTCATTTGCTAAATCTGGTGACTTACGTCTTCAACTCTGCTCTTTTTTTTACATCAGAGGAAACCTACGTTTTCCTATAACGCTACTCATTTCTTATGATGAACTGAAAACAGGTCCATTCGCGAAACAAAATAGTTATGTGCCAAATTAAAAACCCTAATAAAGTGGGACCTCAGGATTTGAACCGCGATAAAATTGAGGGACGACTGTATTAGGAATGTCACAATTAACGTATTAATAACAAATTAACGCTAATTAATTTTAACAGCAGTAATTTTGTGTGTCGATTTACATCATTTTAAACACCATAATTACTTTAAAACCTTAACAATTATATTTTTACAAGCTGCCTGTCATCTGAAAATGTAAACAGGTTTGTGTAAGCAAATATTTATAAATTATTATAAAGATATTCTAAAGATATTTTCTATATTTCTCTTTTTTTATGTGACTAATAGACATGACCAAGTTCTTGTCTATAAACTTTGAAACATGTTTAATCTTCATGCTCTATGTTGAGTTTGGTTTCACTAATAATAAACATACATTAGAGTATAAAACACTTGGAGTATGAATTGACGGTACAGTTAGAACAGATACAATGTGTGATTAAGTAATGAATAAATATTTCTGTATATCTAATATTTCTTTAATAATTATTTATAAAATAAACAAAAGTCATTTGTATTCTGTGACCTCTTGATTTTTAAGTACTCTTTGTGCTCATAACAAAACTAAGTATCATTTTTCTAAAAAAAGAATTTTCACGAGTAGGAACATTCAAATAAACACACTGTTAATTCTTACAGGCTTTTTATTTATTGATTTTTATTTTTTTGTAAGAAAATACAAATGTTGGTTGTGTTTTAATGATTCACATGAAAAAAAAAGAACATCGTTTTTAACAGAATCTTTTTATAGAAAAAAAATTGATCCACTGGGATGAAGTGCTTCTTTATAGCGTCGTACTCACGTCATGTAGCCGATTAAAATGCATGTCATTCAACTGCCACCAACCTTTTGTAAGGTAAAGTCCTACTTTAATTATATGTTCTGCCACGGGTAAAGATCTGGCAGTGGAAGTGTTTGGATGTGAGGCTTTGGTCACCCATGGGCTCTCTGGAAAGACTGGCAATGTAACAGACACTATAGCAAAGGCAGCTCTTACCCAGATAAAGTAATGAAGATGAGCAAATGGGTGTGTAAAATTTCCTTCTTTTGTTTCTCTGCACAAATATTATGTTGCAACTACAGTGTACACTTGTAATCATAGCTATCATCGTTCCTGCAGGTATTCTAGGGTTCAGGTTTGGGTTCTCAGGGCAGCATCAAATTAAAATGATGAACAAGTTATGAGTAAGGTAAAAGATTCGCTCACACACACACTCACACTCACACTCACACACCTGTAGGTACTTTAGGGTTAGGATAAGGGTTCCTGCAGGTACTTTAGGGTTAGGATAAGGGTTCCTGCAGGTACTTTAGGGTTAGGATAAGGGTTCCTGCAGGTACTTTAAGGTTAGGATAAGGGTTCCTGCAGGTACTTTAGGGTTAGGATAAGGGTTCCTGCAGGTACTTTAGGGTTAGGGTTAGGGTTCCTGCAGGTACTTTAGGGTTAGGATAAGGGTTCCTGCAGGTACTTTAGGGTTAGGATAAGGGTTCCTGCAGGTACTTTATGGTTAGGATAAGGGTTCCTGCAGGTACTTTACGGTTAGGATAAGGGTTCCTGCAGGTACTTTAGGGTTAGGGTTCCTGCAGGTACTTTAGGGTTAGGATAAGGGTTCCTGCAGGTACTTTAGGGTTAGGATAAGGGTTCCTGCAGGTACTTTAGGGTTAGGATAAGGGTTCCTGCAGGTACTTTAGGGTTAGGATAAGGGTTCCTGCAGGTACTTTAGGGTTAGGATAAGGGTTCCTGCAGGTACTTTAGGGTTAGGATAAGGGTTCCTGCAGGTACTTTAGGGTTAGGATAAGGGTTCCTGCAGGTACTTTAGGGTTAGGATAAGGGTTCCTGCAGGTACTTTAGGGTTAGGATAAGGGTTCCTGCAGGTACTTTAGGGTTAGGATAAGGGTTCCTGCAGGTACTTTAGGGTTAGGATAAGGGTTCCTGCAGGTACTTTAGGGTTAGGATAAGGGTTCCTGCAGGTACTTTAGGGTTAGGATAAGGGTTCCTGCAGGTACTTTAGGGTTAGGATAAGGGTTCCTGCAGGTACTTTAGGGTTAGGATAAGGGTTCCTGCAGGTACTTTAGGGTTAGGATAAGGGTTCCTGCAGGTACTTTAGGGTTAGGATAAGGGTTCCTGCAGGTACTTTAGGGTTAGGATAAGGGTTCCTGCAGGTACTTTAGGGTTAGGATAAGGGTTCCTGCAGGTACTTTAGGGTTAGGATAAGGGTTCCTGCAGGTACTTTAGGGTTAGGATAAGGGTTCCTGCAGGTACTTTAGGGTTAGGATAAGGGTTCCTGCAGGTACTTTAGGGTTAGGATAAGGGTTCCTGCAGGTACTTTAGGGTTAGGATAAGGGTTCCTGCAGGTACTTTAGGGTTAGGATAAGGGTTCCTGCAGGTACTTTAGGGTTAGGATAAGGGTTCCTGCAGGTACTTTAGGGTTAGGATAAGGGTTCCTGCAGGTACTTTAGGGTTAGGATAAGGGTTCCTGCAGGTACTTTAGGGTTAGGATAAGGGTTCCTGCAGGTACTTTAGGGTTAGGATAAGGGTTCCTGCAGGTACTTTAGGGTTAGGATAAGGGTTCCTGCAGGTACTTTAGGGTTAGGATAAGGGTTCCTGCAGGTACTTTAGGGTTAGGATAAGGGTTCCTGCAGGTACTTTAGGGTTAGGATAAGGGTTCCTGCAGGTACTTTAGGGTTAGGATAAGGGTTCCTGCAGGTACTTTAGGGTTAGGATAAGGGTTCCTGCAGGTACTTTAGGGTTAGGATAAGGGTTCCTGCAGGTACTTTAGGGTTAGGATAAGGGTTCCTGCAGGTACTTTAGGGTTAGGATAAGGGTTCCTGCAGGTACTTTAGGGTTAGGATAAGGGTTCCTGCAGGTACTTTAGGGTTAGGATAAGGGTTCCTGCAGGTACTTTAGGGTTAGGATAAGGGTTCCTGCAGGTACTTTAGGGTTAGGATAAGGGTTCCTGCAGGTACTTTAGGGTTAGGATAAGGGTTCCTGCAGGTACTTTAGGGTTAGGATAAGGGTTCCTGCAGGTACTTTAGGGTTAGGATAAGGGTTCCTGCAGGTACTTTAGGGTTAGGATAAGGGTTCCTGCAGGTACTTTAGGGTTAGGATAAGGGTTCCTGCAGGTACTTTAGGGTTAGGATAAGGGTTCCTGCAGGTACTTTAGGGTTAGGATAAGGGTTCCTGCAGGTACTTTAGGGTTAGGATAAGGGTTCCTGCAGGTACTTTAGGGTTAGGATAAGGGTTCCTGCAGGTACTTTAGGGTTAGGATAAGGGTTCCTGCAGGTACTTTAGGGTTAGGATAAGGGTTCCTGCAGGTACTTTAGGGTTAGGATAAGGGTTCCTGCAGGTACTTTAGGGTTAGGATAAGGGTTCCTGCAGGTACTTTAGGGTTAGGATAAGGGTTCCTGCAGGTACTTTAGGGTTAGGATAAGGGTTCCTGCAGGTACTTTAGGGTTAGGATAAGGGTTCCTGCAGGTACTTTAGGGTTAGGATAAGGGTTCCTGCAGGTACTTTAGGGTTAGGATAAGGGTTCCTGCAGGTACTTTAGGGTTAGGATAAGGGTTCCTGCAGGTACTTTAGGGTTAGGATAAGGGTTCCTGCAGGTACTTTAGGGTTAGGATAAGGGTTCCTGCAGGTACTTTAGGGTTAGGATAAGGGTTCCTGCAGGTACTTTAGGGTTAGGATAAGGGTTCCTGCAGGTACTTTAGGGTTAGGATAAGGGTTCCTGCAGGTACTTTAGGGTTAGGATAAGGGTTCCTGCAGGTACTTTAGGGTTAGGATAAGGGTTCCTGCAGGTACTTTAGGGTTAGGATAAGGGTTCCTGCAGGTACTTTAGGGTTAGGATAAGGGTTCCTGCAGGTACTTTAGGGTTAGGATAAGGGTTCCTGCAGGTACTTTAGGGTTAGGATAAGGGTTCCTGCAGGTACTTTAGGGTTAGGATAAGGGTTCCTGCAGGTACTTTAGGGTTAGGATAAGGGTTCCTGCAGGTACTTTAGGGTTAGGATAAGGGTTCCTGCAGGTACTTTAGGGTTAGGATAAGGGTTCCTGCAGGTACTTTAGGGTTAGGATAAGGGTTCCTGCAGGTACTTTAGGGTTAGGATAAGGGTTCCTGCAGGTACTTTAGGGTTAGGATAAGGGTTCCTGCAGGTACTTTAGGGTTAGGATAAGGGTTCCTGCAGGTACTTTAGGGTTAGGATAAGGGTTCCTGCAGGTACTTTAGGGTTAGGATAAGGGTTCCTGCAGGTACTTTAGGGTTAGGATAAGGGTTCCTGCAGGTACTTTAGGGTTAGGATAAGGGTTCCTGCAGGTACTTTAGGGTTAGGATAAGGGTTCCTGCAGGTACTTTAGGGTTAGGATAAGGGTTCCTGCAGGTACTTTAGGGTTAGGATAAGGGTTCCTGCAGGTACTTTAGGGTTAGGATAAGGGTTCCTGCAGGTACTTTAGGGTTAGGATAAGGGTTCCTGCAGGTACTTTAGGGTTAGGATAAGGGTTCCTGCAGGTACTTTAGGGTTAGGATAAGGGTTCCTG
The DNA here is from genome assembly GCA_024362625.1 of Silurus asotus. Classification (NCBI taxonomy): domain Eukaryota; kingdom Metazoa; phylum Chordata; class Actinopteri; order Siluriformes; family Siluridae; genus Silurus; species Silurus asotus. The sequence continues at coordinate 1,975,416 of MU525896.1, forward strand.
CAGGTACTTTAGGGTTAGGATAAGGGTTCCTGCAGGTACTTTAGGGTTAGGATAAGGGTTCCTGCAGGTACTTTAGGGTTAGGATAAGGGTTCCTGCAGGTACTTTAGGGTTAGGATAAGGGTTCCTGCAGGTACTTTAGGGTTAGGATAAGGGTTCCTGCAGGTACTTTAGGGTTAGGATAAGGGTTCCTGCAGGTACTTTAGGGTTAGGATAAGGGTTCCTGCAGGTACTTTAGGGTTAGGATAAGGGTTCCTGCAGGTACTTTAGGGTTAGGATAAGGGTTCCTGCAGGTACTTTAGGGTTAGGATAAGGGTTCCTGCAGGTACTTTAGGGTTAGGATAAGGGTTCCTGCAGGTACTTTAGGGTTAGGATAAGGGTTCCTGCAGGTACTTTAGGGTTAGGATAAGGGTTCCTGCAGGTACTTTAGGGTTAGGATAAGGGTTCCTGCAGGTACTTTAGGGTTAGGATAAGGGTTCCTGCAGGTACTTTAGGGTTAGGATAAGGGTTCCTGCAGGTACTTTAGGGTTAGGATAAGGGTTCCTGCAGGTACTTTAGGGTTAGGATAAGGGTTCCTGCAGGTACTTTAGGGTTAGGATAAGGGTTCCTGCAGGTACTTTAGGGTTAGGATAAGGGTTCCTGCAGGTACTTTAGGGTTAGGATAAGGGTTCCTGCAGGTACTTTAGGGTTAGGATAAGGGTTCCTGCAGGTACTTTAGGGTTAGGATAAGGGTTCCTGCAGGTACTTTAGGGTTAGGATAAGGGTTCCTGCAGGTACTTTAGGGTTAGGATAAGGGTTCCTGCAGGTACTTTAGGGTTAGGATAAGGGTTCCTGCAGGTACTTTAGGGTTAGGATAAGGGTTCCTGCAGGTACTTTAGGGTTAGGATAAGGGTTCCTGCAGGTACTTTAGGGTTAGGATAAGGGTTCCTGCAGGTACTTTAGGGTTAGGATAAGGGTTCCTGCAGGTACTTTAGGGTTAGGATAAGGGTTCCTGCAGGTACTTTAGGGTTAGGATAAGGGTTCCTGCAGGTACTTTAGGGTTAGGATAAGGGTTCCTGCAGGTACTTTAGGGTTAGGATAAGGGTTCCTGCAGGTACTTTAGGGTTAGGATAAGGGTTCCTGCAGGTACTTTAGGGTTAGGATAAGGGTTCCTGCAGGTACTTTAGGGTTAGGATAAGGGTTCCTGCAGGTACTTTAGGGTTAGGATAAGGGTTCCTGCAGGTACTTTAGGGTTAGGATAAGGGTTCCTGCAGGTACTTTAGGGTTAGGATAAGGGTTCCTGCAGGTACTTTAGGGTTAGGATAAGGGTTCCTGCAGGTACTTTAGGGTTAGGATAAGGGTTCCTGCAGGTACTTTAGGGTTAGGATAAGGGTTCCTGCAGGTACTTTAGGGTTAGGATAAGGGTTCCTGCAGGTACTTTAGGGTTAGGATAAGGGTTCCTGCAGGTACTTTAGGGTTAGGATAAGGGTTCCTGCAGGTACTTTAGGGTTAGGATAAGGGTTCCTGCAGGTACTTTAGGGTTAGGATAAGGGTTCCTGCAGGTACTTTAGGGTTAGGATAAGGGTTCCTGCAGGTACTTTAGGGTTAGGATAAGGGTTCCTGCAGGTACTTTAGGGTTAGGATAAGGGTTCCTGCAGGTACTTTAGGGTTAGGATAAGGGTTCCTGCAGGTACTTTAGGGTTAGGATAAGGGTTCCTGCAGGTACTTTAGGGTTAGGATAAGGGTTCCTGCAGGTACTTTAGGGTTAGGATAAGGGTTCCTGCAGGTACTTTAGGGTTAGGATAAGGGTTCCTGCAGGTACTTTAGGGTTAGGATAAGGGTTCCTGCAGGTACTTTAGGGTTAGGATAAGGGTTCCTGCAGGTACTTTAGGGTTAGGATAAGGGTTCCTGCAGGTACTTTAGGGTTAGGATAAGGGTTCCTGCAGGTACTTTAGGGTTAGGATAAGGGTTCCTGCAGGTACTTTAGGGTTAGGATAAGGGTTCCTGCAGGTACTTTAGGGTTAGGATAAGGGTTCCTGCAGGTACTTTAGGGTTAGGATAAGGGTTCCTGCAGGTACTTTAGGGTTAGGATAAGGGTTCCTGCAGGTACTTTAGGGTTAGGATAAGGGTTCCTGCAGGTACTTTAGGGTTAGGATAAGGGTTCCTGCAGGTACTTTAGGGTTAGGATAAGGGTTCCTGCAGGTACTTTAGGGTTAGGATAAGGGTTCCTGCAGGTACTTTAGGGTTAGGATAAGGGTTCCTGCAGGTACTTTAGGGTTAGGATAAGGGTTCCTGCAGGTACTTTAGGGTTAGGATAAGGGTTCCTGCAGGTACTTTAGGGTTAGGATAAGGGTTCCTGCAGGTACTTTAGGGTTAGGATAAGGGTTCCTGCAGGTACTTTAGGGTTAGGATAAGGGTTCCTGCAGGTACTTTAGGGTTAGGATAAGGGTTCCTGCAGGTACTTTAGGGTTAGGATAAGGGTTCCTGCAGGTACTTTAGGGTTAGGATAAGGGTTCCTGCAGGTACTTTAGGGTTAGGATAAGGGTTCCTGCAGGTACTTTAGGGTTAGGATAAGGGTTCCTGCAGGTACTTTAGGGTTAGGATAAGGGTTCCTGCAGGTACTTTAGGGTTAGGATAAGGGTTCCTGCAGGTACTTTAGGGTTAGGATAAGGGTTCCTGCAGGTACTTTAGGGTTAGGATAAGGGTTCCTGCAGGTACTTTAGGGTTAGGATAAGGGTTCCTGCAGGTACTTTAGGGTTAGGATAAGGGTTCCTGCAGGTACTTTAGGGTTAGGATAAGGGTTCCTGCAGGTACTTTAGGGTTAGGATAAGGGTTCCTGCAGGTACTTTAGGGTTAGGATAAGGGTTCCTGCAGGTACTTTAGGGTTAGGATAAGGGTTCCTGCAGGTACTTTAGGGTTAGGATAAGGGTTCCTGCAGGTACTTTAGGGTTAGGATAAGGGTTCCTGCAGGTACTTTAGGGTTAGGATAAGGGTTCCTGCAGGTACTTTAGGGTTAGGATAAGGGTTCCTGCAGGTACTTTAGGGTTAGGATAAGGGTTCCTGCAGGTACTTTAGGGTTAGGATAAGGGTTCCTGCAGGTACTTTAGGGTTAGGATAAGGGTTCCTGCAGGTACTTTAGGGTTAGGATAAGGGTTCCTGCAGGTACTTTAGGGTTAGGATAAGGGTTCCTGCAGGTACTTTAGGGTTAGGATAAGGGTTCCTGCAGGTACTTTAGGGTTAGGATAAGGGTTCCTGCAGGTACTTTAGGGTTAGGATAAGGGTTCCTGCAGGTACTTTAGGGTTAGGATAAGGGTTCCTGCAGGTACTTTAGGGTTAGGATAAGGGTTCCTGCAGGTACTTTAGGGTTAGGATAAGGGTTCCTGCAGGTACTTTAGGGTTAGGATAAGGGTTCCTGCAGGTACTTTAGGGTTAGGATAAGGGTTCCTGCAGGTACTTTAGGGTTAGGATAAGGGTTCCTGCAGGTACTTTAGGGTTAGGATAAGGGTTCCTGCAGGTACTTTAGGGTTAGGATAAGGGTTCCTGCAGGTACTTTAGGGTTAGGATAAGGGTTCCTGCAGGTACTTTAGGGTTAGGATAAGGGTTCCTGCAGGTACTTTAGGGTTAGGATAAGGGTTCCTGCAGGTACTTTAGGGTTAGGATAAGGGTTCCTGCAGGTACTTTAGGGTTAGGATAAGGGTTCCTGCAGGTACTTTAGGGTTAGGATAAGGGTTCCTGCAGGTACTTTAGGGTTAGGATAAGGGTTCCTGCAGGTACTTTAGGGTTAGGATAAGGGTTCCTGCAGGTACTTTAGGGTTAGGATAAGGGTTCCTGCAGGTACTTTAGGGTTAGGATAAGGGTTCCTGCAGGTACTTTAGGGTTAGGATAAGGGTTCCTGCAGGTACTTTAGGGTTAGGATAAGGGTTCCTGCAGGTACTTTAGGGTTAGGATAAGGGTTCCTGCAGGTACTTTAGGGTTAGGATAAGGGTTCCTGCAGGTACTTTAGGGTTAGGATAAGGGTTCCTGCAGGTACTTTAGGGTTAGGATAAGGGTTCCTGCAGGTACTTTAGGGTTAGGATAAGGGTTCCTGCAGGTACTTTAGGGTTAGGATAAGGGTTCCTGCAGGTACTTTAGGGTTAGGATAAGGGTTCCTGCAGGTACTTTAGGGTTAGGATAAGGGTTCCTGCAGGTACTTTAGGGTTAGGATAAGGGTTCCTGCAGGTACTTTAGGGTTAGGATAAGGGTTCCTGCAGGTACTTTAGGGTTAGGATAAGGGTTCCTGCAGGTACTTTAGGGTTAGGATAAGGGTTCCTGCAGGTACTTTAGGGTTAGGATAAGGGTTCCTGCAGGTACTTTAGGGTTAGGATAAGGGTTCCTGCAGGTACTTTAGGGTTAGGATAAGGGTTCCTGCAGGTACTTTAGGGTTAGGATAAGGGTTCCTGCAGGTACTTTAGGGTTAGGATAAGGGTTCCTGCAGGTACTTTAGGGTTAGGATAAGGGTTCCTGCAGGTACTTTAGGGTTAGGATAAGGGTTCCTGCAGGTACTTTAGGGTTAGGATAAGGGTTCCTGCAGGTACTTTAGGGTTAGGATAAGGGTTCCTGCAGGTACTTTAGGGTTAGGATAAGGGTTCCTGCAGGTACTTTAGGGTTAGGATAAGGGTTCCTGCAGGTACTTTAGGGTTAGGATAAGGGTTCCTGCAGGTACTTTAGGGTTAGGATAAGGGTTCCTGCAGGTACTTTAGGGTTAGGATAAGGGTTCCTGCAGGTACTTTAGGGTTAGGATAAGGGTTCCTGCAGGTACTTTAGGGTTAGGATAAGGGTTCCTGCAGGTACTTTAGGGTTAGGATAAGGGTTCCTGCAGGTACTTTAGGGTTAGGATAAGGGTTCCTGCAGGTACTTTAGGGTTAGGATAAGGGTTCCTGCAGGTACTTTAGGGTTAGGATAAGGGTTCCTGCAGGTACTTTAGGGTTAGGATAAGGGTTCCTGCAGGTACTTTAGGGTTAGGATAAGGGTTCCTGCAGGTACTTTAGGGTTAGGATAAGGGTTCCTGCAGGTACTTTAGGGTTAGGATAAGGGTTCCTGCAGGTACTTTAGGGTTAGGATAAGGGTTCCTGCAGGTACTTTAGGGTTAGGATAAGGGTTCCTGCAGGTACTTTAGGGTTAGGATAAGGGTTCCTGCAGGTACTTTAGGGTTAGGATAAGGGTTCCTGCAGGTACTTTAGGGTTAGGATAAGGGTTCCTGCAGGTACTTTAGGGTTAGGATAAGGGTTCCTGCAGGTACTTTAGGGTTAGGATAAGGGTTCCTGCAGGTACTTTAGGGTTAGGATAAGGGTTCCTGCAGGTACTTTAGGGTTAGGATAAGGGTTCCTGCAGGTACTTTAGGGTTAGGATAAGGGTTCCTGCAGGTACTTTAGGGTTAGGATAAGGGTTCCTGCAGGTACTTTAGGGTTAGGATAAGGGTTCCTGCAGGTACTTTAGGGTTAGGATAAGGGTTCCTGCAGGTACTTTAGGGTTAGGATAAGGGTTCCTGCAGGTACTTTAGGGTTAGGATAAGGGTTCCTGCAGGTACTTTAGGGTTAGGATAAGGGTTCCTGCAGGTACTTTAGGGTTAGGATAAGGGTTCCTGCAGGTACTTTAGGGTTAGGATAAGGGTTCCTGCAGGTACTTTAGGGTTAGGATAAGGGTTCCTGCAGGTACTTTAGGGTTAGGATAAGGGTTCCTGCAGGTACTTTAGGGTTAGGATAAGGGTTCCTGCAGGTACTTTAGGGTTAGGATAAGGGTTCCTGCAGGTACTTTAGGGTTAGGATAAGGGTTCCTGCAGGTACTTTAGGGTTAGGATAAGGGTTCCTGCAGGTACTTTAGGGTTAGGATAAGGGTTCCTGCAGGTACTTTAGGGTTAGGATAAGGGTTCCTGCAGGTACTTTAGGGTTAGGATAAGGGTTCCTGCAGGTACTTTAGGGTTAGGATAAGGGTTCCTGCAGGTACTTTAGGGTTAGGATAAGGGTTCCTGCAGGTACTTTAGGGTTAGGATAAGGGTTCCTGCAGGTACTTTAGGGTTAGGATAAGGGTTCCTGCAGGTACTTTAGGGTTAGGATAAGGGTTCCTGCAGGTACTCAACACACCCACCTGTTCACCACCACATCACCTAAACACACCCACCTGTTCACCACCTGTTCACCACCACACCACCGCATGTTCACCACCACCACAACACACCCACCTGTTCACCACCACATCACCACAACACACCCACCTGTTCTCTACCACATCACCACAACACACCCACCTGTTCACCACCACATCACCTAAACACACCCACCTGTTCACCACCTGTTCACCACCACACCACCGCATGTTCACCACCACCACAACACACCCACCTGTTCTCCACCACATTACCACAAGACACCCACCTGTTCACCACCACATCACCACAACACACCCACCTGTTCTCCACCACATTACCACAACACACCCACCTGTTCTCCACCACATCACCACAACACACCCACCTGTTCACCACCACATCACCACAACACACCCACCTGTTCACCACCACATCACCTAAACACACCCACCTGTTCACCACCTGTTCACCACCACACCACCGCATGTTCACCACCACCACAACACACCCACCTGTTCACCACCACATCACCACAACACACCCACCTGTTCACCACCACACCACCACCTGTTCACCACCACATCACCACAACACACCCACCTGTTCTCCACCACATCACCACAACACACCCACCTGTTCACCACCACATCACCTAAACACACCCACCGGTTCACCACCACATTACCACAACACACCCACCTGTTTACCACCATATCACCACCACACCACCGCATGTTCACCACCACCACATCACCACAACACACCCACCTGTTCACCACCTGTTCACCACCACATCACCACAACACACCCACCTGTTCACCACCACCTGTTCACCACCTGTTCACCACCACATCACCTAAACACACCCACCTGTTCACCACCTGTTCACCACCACACCACCGCATGTTCACCACCACCACATCACCACAACACACCCACCTGTTCACCACCACCTGTTCACCACCACCTGTTCACCACCTGTTCACCACCACATCACCTAAACACACACACCTGTTCACCACCACATCACCACAACACACCCACCACATCACCACCACACCACCGCATGTTCACCACCACCACATCACCACAACACACCCACCTGTTCACCACCACATCACCACAACACACCCGCCTGTTCACCACCACATCACCATCTGATCACCAGCACAGCTTTTTGTTTAAAGTTAAGTTGTATCTGTTTGTGTGTGTGTGTGTGTGTGTGTGTGTGTGTGTGTGTGTGTGTGTGTGTGTGTGTGTGTGTGTGTGTGTAGTGTCCTGGGAAACACTCCGTATTCCAGGTGTGCTACAGCGGTTGGCATTTACATATCTGGTGGTTGCCGTGTTGGACGTCTCAATGACCAGAGCTCGTCTCGGTGTTTCTTCTACAGTGAGTTACACAGCTGCAGATACATGACCATAAACTGAGTGAAGGACACAAGGGAGGGACAAGCTGAAGGACACAAAGGTGGGACAGGCTGAAAGACATGATGGAGGGAGAGATGTGAAGGAAAGTGAGATGGAAACACAGAGGAACAGGGAGTGAGGAGATGCAGCTGGGGAACGATGAGGACACACCAGGAGAAGTGATTTAGGAAGATAAAAAGTTGTAACTAAGTAAGTTTAGAGAATGAATGAGGGAATGAAGCATTAGGAAGAAATGAAAGAAGAAGGAAGTTTTGGAAAGAGGGAACAGAGACATGGGGAAGTAAACAGGGGAACATCATCAGGGATCTGGAACCTTAATGGAGAAACATGTGATGTGTACGATGGCTGCTTTGTGTGTGTGTTTGTTCTCAGGAGGTCTGGTGGTTTCCAGTTCATGACATTGTTCTGTACTGGCCTGCGTGGGTGTGTGTGTTTCTGCTGGAATCTGTGTGGTTGTGTATGACGTTCCTGCTGCCGGTTCCTGCATGCCCCAGGTGAGAGCTGCTTCTAACACACACAACCCTGACACTCCTGAAGCTCACCTGCTTCCACTTTACATCCACTTCATTTCGACATCATAAATATAAAGGTGCACAACCTCCTGCTGATGGGGTTCAGTTTCAAATCTGAAATCAAAGTGATTTCTGGATGATTTTTTTGTTTGTTTGATTATGAAGCTATTTATTTATCTATACTTATCCATCATCCAGTCACATCGTAACTTCTCCCTGAGACACTCGGAGAGACATTAGCAGACAGGATCAGGATCAGAATCAGGTTTATTGGCCAAGTGTGTTGACACACACAAGGAATTTGGTTCCAGCTGTTAGTGACTTTCAAAATACAGACATAAATATAAACCTATACATTCAGCTTGGACTGTACGAGACAATAAACACAATGTGAGACAATAAACACAACGTGAGACAGTAAACACAATGTGAGACAATAAACACAATGTGAGACAATAAACACAATGTGAGACAATAAACACAATGTGAGACAATAAACACAACGTGAGACAGTAAACACAATGTGAGACAGTAAACACAATGTGAGACAATAAACACAATGTGAGACAGTAAACAAAATGTGAGACAATAAACACAATGTGAGACAGTAAACAAAATGTGAGACACTAAACAACGTGAGACACTAAACACAACGTGAGACACTAAACACAACGTGAGACAGTAAACACAACGTGAGACAGTAAACACAACGTGAGACACTAAACACAACGTGGGACACTAAACACAACGTGAGACAATAAACACAATGTGAGACAATAAACACAATGTGACAGTAAACACAACGTGAGACACTAAACACAACGTGAGACACTAAACACAACGTGAGACAATAAACACAACGTGAGACAATAAACACAACGTGAGACAATAAACACAACGTGGGACAATAAACACAACGTGGGACAATAAACACAACGTGGGACAATAAACACGTGAGACACTAAACACAACGTGAGACAGTAAACACAACGTGAGACACTAAACACAACGTGGGACACTAAACACAACGTGGGACACTAAACACAACGTGAGACAATAAACACAACGTGAGACAATAAACACAACGTGAGACACTAAACACAACGTGAGACACTAAACACAACGTGAGACAATAAACACAACGTGAGACAATAAACACAACGTGGGACAATAAACACAACGTGGGACAATAAACACAATGTGGGACAATAAACACAACGTGGGACAATAAACACAATGTGGGACAATACAGACCATATGAAAGACCAAGGAGGAGGTTTATGGATGTGATGAGAGAAGACATGCAGGTAGTTGGTGTGAGAGACGCAGATGTAGAGGACAGGGGGGTGTGGAGACGGATGATCTGCTGTGGCGCCCCCTAATGGGAGCAGCCGAAAAAAGAAGTAGTAGTCATATATCATGTGGTCGTCTTCACCTGAGTTTGTGTTTTCATCATAAGGATCAAATGATCTGTAAATCCTGATACATAAAACTATAGAATTCCCAGAAGGTGGACTTTTTCTTCACACAACTGTGTTTCATTTCCTGGTTTTGGATTTGTTGTGTTTTTTCTTTTCCCCAGAGATTTATGTGGAATATAGATGTACAGTTAGTGTGTGTGTGTGTGTGTGTGTGTGTGTGTGTGTGTGTGTTCTGTAGTGGATATCTGGGTCCTGGTGGAATTGGAGATTTTGGCCTTTACCCGAACTGCACAGGAGGAGCTGCAGGTTACATCGACCGCTGGCTTCTGGGAGAAAAACACATTTACCAAACACCATCATCAAGAGTACACACACACATACACACACATACACACACACACACACACACACACACACACACATGGGCACACACACACACACACATGGTCGCACACACACACACACACACACACACACACACACACATGGGCACACACACACACACACATGGGCACACGCACATGGTCGCACATACACACACACATACACACACATACACACACACACACACACACACACACACACACAGGCACACACACACACACACACAGGCGCACACACACACACACACACACACACACACACACACACATGGGCACACACACACACACACATGGGCACACGCACATGGTCGCACATACACACACACACACACACACACACACACACACACACACACACACACACACACACACACACACATGGGCACACACACATGGTCGCACACACACACACACACACACACACACACACACAACTAGACTGCTAATACTCTTTCTCTCTCAGGTTGTGTATCAGACTACAGTCCCATATGATCCAGAGGGTGTTTTAGGAAGCATTAACTCCATACTAATGGCTTTCCTCGGCCTTCAGGTACACACACACACACACACACACACACACACACACACACACACACACACACACACACAGGAGGACACAGTGTGTTTTATGTGTTTGAAACACATGAAAGTTCATTGTGTTTCTGTCTTGTAAAAGCCTGTAGATTGTATTTTTCTGTAAATGTCCAGATGCTCCACTTTATTGAAAAATCCTTCCTTGTCCTGAAGAACATCTTTCCACACTCTCAGCATCCCATCACTTCGTTTCTCCAAAACATTCAGCTCAAACACTTTCATGTGTCTCTTGTAAAAATCTCTGAAGATGTTCTTCACTAGATAAAGATTTTCTTGTTCATCCCAGAGCAGTTCAGGAGGATTGAAGTGCAGTGACTGAGCAGGTTGTTCCATGATAAATATCACTCCAGACGTCTGTCTACTCTCTGAATAACACTTACAGAACTCAGACGTGCGCTTCGGCTCAACGTCCTGATGTACAGTGAAGTCGTTCCAATGGGCCGCAGTCCAGATGGAATTTTGGTTGCATAGAAACAGAAGGAACATGAAATGTGAACTCGCTGTTTCCTCACATTTTACAGTCTGTGTGTGTCTGTGTGTCTGTTTGCGTGTTTGTGCGTTACTGTGTTTGCATGTGTTTATTTGCTTATGCGTGTGCATTTGTGTTTGCGTGTGTTTGTGTGCGCGTGTATGTGTTTGTGTGCATTTGTGTGGGTGTGTTTGTGTGCATTTGTGTGGATTGTGTGCGTGTGTGTGTGGGGATGTGTGTGTGTGTGTGTGTGTGTGGGTGGATGTGTGGGTGTGTGCATGTGTGTGTGTTTGGGGATGTGGATGTGTGTGTGTGTGTGTGTGTGTGTGTTTGGGGATGTGGATGTGTGTGTGTGTGTGTGTGTGTGTGTGGATGTGTGTGTGTGGGTGTGGGTGTGGGGATGTGGATTGTGTGTGGATTGTGTGTTTGGATGTATGTGTGGATTGTGTGTGTGTGTGTGTGTGTGTGTGTGTGTGTGTGTGTGTGTGTGTGTGTGTGTGTGTGTTACAGGCAGGGAAAATTCTGCAGCACTACAGAGATCACTCCAGACAGATAATGACCCGTTTCCTGATCTGGGCTTTTGTTCTGGTTTGTTTACTTTATTTATTTATTTGTTTGTTTGTTTGTTTGTTTGTTTATCTTGTTCAATTGCAAGAGGTTAGTTATATGAAATGAATGTAGTATATTTATTATTTATTGAATTGTAAAATGTTATTTTTAATGTACATTTAAAAAGCACTTTTTATTTATTTGTCATTTTGTAGGGAATCGTCTCGGCTGTTTTGACTAAATGCTCCAGAGATCTCGGCTTCATCCCCATCAACAAGAATTTATGGTAACACACACACACACACCCACACACACACACACACACTCACATTTATACACACACATACACAGATTATTAATGTGATCGTGTGTTAGGGATCATACAGAGACGGAGCTCATACTACACAATTATTACATATTAATATTAGTGTGTGTGTGTGTGTGTGTGTGTGTGTGTGTGTGTGTGTGTGTGTGTGTAGGTCTCTATCGTATGTGACGACGCTCAGCTGTTTTGCCTTTGTGTTGTTGATGTTGTGTTATTACACGGTGGATGTGAGGAGATGGTGGAGTGGAGCACCATTCTTCTACCCTGGTGAGCTCATCTGTAACATCTGTAAACCTTTTTTCATAACATCACACACACACACACACACACACACACACACACACACACACTGGTGTGAGAAGATTCAGAAGTAATAATCATGGTGAAAGCTACAGGGTCACGGTTAATGTAGAACAGACCTGGAACATTTCTCGTCCAACAAGTGGCTCCACAACATGCAGGAGGAAAGAACAGAGCAGAACCTCATAAGATCTCACACCATACTTTCAGGCTACTAATGATGAAGGTGAGGGATAAAGAAGCACTGACTCAGGAGAAAGGAGCTGAAAGCAGCAGCAAAAACACCTCAAACAGCAAACAGAAGTGTGTGAACTATGTGTGTATTTCCCCTCACTGTGTGTGTGTGTGTGTGTGTGTGTGTGTGTGTGTGTGTGTGTGTGTGTGTTTGTAACTGAGCACATTTGTGCCTTCAGGTATGAACTCCATCCTGGTGTATGTGGGTCATGAGGTGTTTGAGAATTACTTCCCATTCCGCTGGAAAATGAAGAACAGCCAATCACATGCTGAGCACCTGACTCAGAACCTGCTGGCCACGAGTGTGTGGGTGCTGATTTCATACATCCTCTACAGGAAGAAAATATTCTGGAAGATTTAAATTTACAAGCAACCAGGAACTTAAACAACCCTAACCCCCCCCCCCCCCCATTTTTCTGTAATCTTCACCTTCTCAAAGTTCCTCCCCTCCTCAATCCCCCTCCTTAATTCTCAACCCTCCTCAATCCCTCCTCCTTAATCCTCAACCCTCCTCAACTCCCCCTCCCTAATCCTCAACCCTCCTTAATCCCCCTCCTTAATCCCCCTCCTTAATCCTCAACCCTCCTCAATTCCCCTCCTTAATTTTTAACCCTCCTCAATCCCTCCTCCTTAATCCTCAACCCTTCTCAACTCCCCCTCCCTAATCCTCAACCCTCCTTAATCCCCCTCCTTAATCTCCCTCCTTAATCCTCAACCCTCCTTAATCCCCCTCCTTAATCCTCAACCCTCCTCAATCCCCCTCCTTAATTCTCAACCCTCCTCAATCCCTCCTCCTTAATCCTCAACCCTCCTCAATTCCCCCTCCCTAATCCTCAACCCTCCTCAATCCCCCCTCCTTAATCCTCAACCCTCCTTAATCCCCCCCCTTAATCCTCAACCCTCCTCAATCCCCCATCCTTAATCCTCATCCCTCCTTAATCCCCCCCCTTAATCCTCAACCCTCCTCAATCCCCCATCCTTAATCCTCATCCCTCCTTAATCCCCCCCCTTAATCCTCAACCCTCCTCAATCCCCCCTCCTTAATCCTCAACCCTCCTCAAT
>MU525896.1:1997228-2028133 GCA_024362625.1 Silurus asotus
ACACACACACACACACACACACACACACACACGAACCAAACCGAGACAAGCGAACCGAACGGATCGGGTGTTTTTTCATGTACCAGGCCACCCCTATTACATACATACACTCACACATACGCACACACTGTCTCACACAAACACTCCAACACTGAAATATTAGTACTCATTTTGTGTGTGTGTGTGTGTGTGTGTGTGTGTGTGTGTAGACAGAGGAAATGATAACTGGTTGATTAAATATGAAAAGGCTGGAGAACAAGAAGAAACAGTGAAGGTATGAAACAACAAAGCTTTTAATTTCATTTATTTTTATACACAAACACACAAACACACACACACACACACACACACACACACACACACACACACACACGTATTGAGGAGTCAAGTAAAGTTTATTTCTATTGCACTTTTTACAACACACATCATCTCAGAGCAGCTTTACAGAATTTAAGAGTGAAGGTGTGTGTTTATCTCTGATGATCACCATGGAGACTGTGGTGAAGGAAAAACTCACTTAGATGTTATGAGGAAGAAACCTTGAGAGGAACCAGACTCAAAAGCAGAACCTCATCCTCATGTGGGTGACATCAAGAGTGTGATTCTAGTCTTTAAACACTACAGAACACTGGAGAGGGAGAACTAACATGAGCACTGGAGTGTGTGATTATAACTGATGATCTTTATACAGTCATTATGGTTATAAAACCAGGAGCTACTGAGCAGCTCATAAAATATCTCAACATCTGAGATCATAAATCCAACACCAGCTTCTCCATACCAGACCCTTTAAACACTCCAGGAGGTCCAGTGTCCAAACTCCACATGAAGTGGGATCCAATTGGCACTGGTACGAGATGGTTCAGGATGTTTGTGAGCATCTACTTCTTCATGAGGTGGGACGTGACTGGAGCTGGAGGAACCTCAGGAAGCCTCGGGATGTGGAGGGAAAGAGAAGCAGTGGAGAGGAATTAGCGTAGCTGCTGTTCATGATATTAACAGCACAAGTTGATAATGTGATGTGATCAGATGTTCTGGAGCACAAGGTGATGTGTGTTATGTGTAGAACTCGCTAAAAACATACGTCTTTAATCTGCACTTAAACTGGGAGAGTGTGTCTGAACCCCGAACACTGTCAGGAAGACTGTTCCAGAGTTTAGGAGCTAAATGTGAAAATGATCTACCACCTTTAGTGGACTTTGCTATTCTAGGAACTACTAGAAGTCCAGAGTTTTGAGATCTCAGGGAGCGTGACGGATTGTAGCGTGTTAGAAGACTGGAGATACATGGAGATAAACCATTTAGTGTTTTATAAGTAAGAAGCAGTAGTTTGTAGTGAATTCGAAACTTTACAGAGGTCTTTTACCGTTGAACTAGTGGTTACAGAACATCCATCTAAATGCAGGTTAAAATGCTGGAGCTTCTGTGCACTGGTGTTTGGGTCTTATCAGGATTTAATAATAGAAAGTTATGCTTCATCCAGACTCTTATCCTTAACACACTCAGTTATGCGAGATAATTGAGCGTATCGCCTGGTTTTGATGATATATAGTTGGGTATCATCAGCATAACAATGGAAGATGATTCCATGCCCTCTAATAATATTTCCTAAGGGAAGCATTAATATTGTGAAAATCAGGGGTCCTAGAACTGAACCTTGTGGCACGCCATAATTTACTGGCGTTAACCTGGATAGCTCTCCATTTAAGTCTACAAAATGGTAACGATCAGACAGGTGGGATTTAAACCAGGGAGATTGAAGCCTTGGTCTGAAGCTAAAAACAGGTCATTAGTGATTGTAACTAGAGCAGTTTCTGTGCTATGATGGAGCCTGAAACCTGACTGAAACTCTTCAAAGATCCTGTTCTCCTGTAAATAGGAACAGAACTGGGCAGCGACAATCTTTTCTAAAATCTTACACATAAATGGCAGATTTAAAATGGGTCTGTAATTTGATCGTGTGTTTGATTAGGTTTCTTAATGAGGGGCTTAATAACTGTAACTTGAGAGGTTTAGTGACGAGTCCTAAAGATAGTGAGGAGTTAATAATATTGAGAAGAGGCTCACCAGCTGTATGGAACACTTCCTTCAGTAGATGAGTTGGAATGGGATCTAACTGACATGTTGTTTCAGCTTTGGTAACAAGATCATGCAGCTCCTCCTGTCCTGTACGTGTAAAACAGTGGAGTTGTGGCGTTTTAGGTGAGATTGATCAGGAGATGCTCTCAGAGGTTGAACTGCCACAATTGTTTTTCTAATACTATCAAAGTCCTCACTATGAAACTGTGATGGAACACATTTTTTAGATCCCTAATTTGTAGTTAGTTTAGCTACAGTACTGAAAAGGAACCGGGGATTGTTTTTGTTATTTTCTATAAGTTTGCTCAGGTGTTCAGCTCTAGCAGCTTTTAGCGTCTGTCTGTAGCTGAGCATACTGTCTTTATACGCAATTCTAAATACCTCCAATTTAGTTTTTCTCCAGATTACGTGCTGTTCTCTTGAGGGCATGCGTATGACTATTATACCAAGGTGCAGGTGTTTGTTCTCTAACCTTTTTTAACCGGATGGAGGAACCAGTGTCTAATGTGCTAGTGAGGATAAGGACTATGTTGTTAGTTATTTCATCAAGATTATTAGCAGTTATGGGTTTAGTGAGAAATTGAGATAAATCAGGCAGGTTATTTATGAATCTGTCCTTAGTGGTTGGAACAATAGTCCTACCAAGTCGATAACGTGGTGCAACACGGCTAATCTGCTCTACCGGTAGTGTGAACAGTATGAGGTAATGGTCTGTGATGTCATCACTCTGAGGTAAAATATCTATATCAGTGACGTCTGCTCCGTGGGATATTACTAAGTCTAATGTGTGGTTAAAACGGTGAGTTGGTCCAGTGATGTTTTGTTTAACCCCAAAAGAGTTTAATAAGTCAACAAATGATAATCCTAGAGCATCATTTACATCATCTACATGAATATTATTTTTTAACCGGATGGAGGAACCGGTGTCTAATGTGCTAGTGAGGATAAGGTCTATGTTGTTAGTTATTTCATCAAGATTATTAGCAGTTATGGGTTTAGTGAGAAATTGAGATAAATCAGGCAGGTTATTTATAAATCTGTCCTTAGTGGTCGGAACCCTAACCCTAGATGTGACCACGTTGATATGTGACAGTATTGAGATGTGACCGTGTCAAGATGTGATCGTGTTGGGGAGATGTGGCCACGTTGTTGAGATGTGTGTTGAGGAGACGTGACCGTGTTGAGGGGACGTGACCGTGTTGTTGAGATGAGTGTTGAGGAGACGTGACCGTGTTGAGAAGACATGACCGTGTTGAGGGGACATGACCGTGTTGAGGAGACGTGACCGTGTTGTTGAGATGAGTGTTGAGGGGACGTGACCGTGTTGAGGGGACGTGACCGTGTTGAGGAGACGTGACCGTGTAGTTGAGATGTGTGTTGAGTAGATGTGACCGTGTTGAGGGGACGTGACCTTGTTGTTGAGATGAGTGTTGAGAAGACGTGACCATGTTGAGGGGACGTGACCGTGTTGAGGAGACGTGACCGTGTAGTTGAGATGTGTGTTGAGGAGATGTGACCGTGTTGAGGGGACGTGACCGTGTAGTTGAGATGTGTGTTGAGGAGACGTGACCGTGTTAAAAAGAGACGTGACCTTGTAGTTGAGATGTGTGTTGAGGAGACGTGACCGTGTTGTTGAGATGAGTGCTGAGGAGACGTCACCGTGCTGAGGAGAAGTGACCGTGTTGAGGAGACGTGACCGTGTAGTTGAGATGTGTGTTGAGGAGATGTGACCGTGTCGAGACGTGGCTGCGTTGTTAAAATGTGTGTTGAGGAGACGTAACTACGTTGTTGAGATGTGTGTTGAGGAGACGTGACCGTGTTGAGGAGATGTGACCGTGTTGAGTTGTGACCACGTTGATTTGTGACAGTATTGAGATGTGATCGTGTTGAGGAGATGTGACCATGTTGTTAAAATGTCTGTTGAGGAGATGTGGCCGCGTTGAGGAGACGTGACCGTGTTGTTGAGTTGAGTGTTGAGGAGACGTGACCGTGTTTAGAGGACTAACCGCGTTGTTGAGATGAGTGTTGAGGAGACGTGACCGCGTTGTTGAGATGTGTGTTGAGGAGACGTGACCGTGTTGAGGAGACGTGACCGTGTAGTTGAGATGAGTGTTGAGGAGATGTGACCGTGTCGAGACGTGACCTTGTAGTTGAGATGAGTGTTGAGGAGACGTGACCGTGTTGAGGAGACATGACCTTGTAGTTCAGATATGTGTTGAGGAGACGTGACCGTGTTGAGGAGACGTGACCTTGTAGTTGAGATGTGTGTTGAGGAGACGTGACCGTGTTGAGGAGACATGACCTTGTAGTTGAGATGTGTGTTGAGAAGACGTGACCTTGTAGTTGAGATGTGTGTTGAGGAGACGTGACCTTGTAGTTGAGATGTGTGTTGAGGAGACGTGACTGTGTTGAGGAGATGAGTGTTGAGGAGACGTGACCTTGTAGTTGAGATGTGTGTTGAGGAGACGTGACCTTGTAGTTGAGATGTGTGTTGAGGAGACGTGACCGTGTTGAGGAGATGAGTGTTGAGGAGACGTGACCGTGTTGAGGAGATGAGTGTTGAGGAGACGTGACCGTGTTGAGGAGATGTGTGTTGAGGAGACGTGACCGTGTTGAGGAGATGTGTGTTGAGGAGATGAGTGTTGAGGAGACGTGACCTTGTTGAGGAGATGAGTGTTGAGGAGACGTGACCGTGTTGAGGAGATGAGTGTTGAGGAGACGTGACCGTGTTGCAGTTTTACTGTGGCATTTTTTTCATTTCTTACTGTATAACAGATCAAACCTTTTCCTATAATTACATCATTATTAATGTAACAATGTAACAAACTAACATTAAATAAAAAACATCGCTGTGTGTGT
The DNA here is from genome assembly GCA_024362625.1 of Silurus asotus. NCBI lineage: Eukaryota > Metazoa > Chordata > Actinopteri > Siluriformes > Siluridae > Silurus > Silurus asotus. The sequence goes on from MU525896.1 coordinate 2,002,167, forward strand.
GCATGTGTGTGCGTGTGTGTGTGTGTGTGTGTGTGTGTGTGTGTGTGTGTGTGTGTTTCAGGACGGTGAGTGGAGTGAGCATAAAGAGTGTGTGATTCAGATCGCTGCAATTGATAATGGTTTGGCTTTTCCCTTCAAACACCCTGATGAGTGGAGAGCATGTGAGTGTGTATACACACAAACACACACACACACACACACACACACCTTTTACATCTTTACATACCACACCTTACACACATTTGTGTGTGTGTGTTAGATCCGTTTCACTGGGCGTGGCTCCCTCAGGCTAAAGTGGCGTTTTCTCAGGAGACGAGGGATCTGGTTCTGTCTCGGATTTCAGATATGAACTTCGTACAGGATCTTTGTGAGGATCTCAACGAGCTCTTCAAGGTCAAATCTTCTTCTCTTCTAGATATTCTCTTCTGTCTTTCTCTATCTCACAAATACACACACACACACACCTCTCTGAATTCTCACTGTGTGTGTGTGTGTGTGTGTGTGTGTGTGTGTGTGTGTGTGTGTGTTTGCAGACTGATAAGGGGTTTGATAAGACCATGTTTGAGAAGCAGATGTCGGTGATGAGAGGACAGGTGAGTCCTCAAAGCTTTTTCCCCAACAGTTACTGGTCATGTGATGTGTCATGTGACTAATACCCCCCCCCCTTCCAGATCCTGAACCTGACTCAGGCCCTGAAGGATGGAAAAAGCCCCCTGCAGCTGGTGCAGATGCCCCGGGTGGTGGTGGAGCGCAGTAGAGGTGGAGGTCAGGGACGGGTAGTGCAGCTAGGAAATGCCTTCACGCAGACGTTCCACTGCAAGAGACCGTTCTTCACTTCCTGGTAGCAGAGAAACAGCATGAAAGCTGGAAGCTTGTTCTCAGAGACATGAAGAGCAACGTGACCTGAAACGTCTTGAACGTTACTCGGACGTTATTTCAGAAAGGAAAGGGAAGGAGAGTGGGAGACTTCTGCAATGGGGAGGGGCTTTGTGAAAGGGAGGAGCTATATGAAAGGGAGGAGCTATATGAAGGGGAGAAGTTCTGAGGTTCAAATCTCTATTATCTTTACATTTTGCATTACCACTTGCTGAAAGTTTCAATGCCAAGAGACGATTCCTACTGGAGAGGACTGAGAGATGGACAAAAGGATGGAGAGATGGATGGAAGGATTCATTTCATGGAATGGATTTGTGACATTTAGGAAGTTTGGAGCACTTGGAAATCTTTCACTGCAGAAATAAAGCCTCCAAATATGATCTCAGCTACTTGACCATGCAGAAGTTCCATCTCTGAGTGGATGAGGGAGAAAATCCTCACCTGGAAGGCAGAGGACAGGATTTGTAGGATTTATGTTTCCAGAGATGGACCAGAAGATTAAAAATTCCCTTTTTTTAGTACACACACACACACACACACACACACACACACACACACACACACACACAGAGCTTCTTTTCAAGAAAAATGAAAGCATTTGTTCTTAGGTGAGGAGGTGAAACATTAGGAAGCTTTCAGTCTGATGATCTTCAGTTCCTCCTAAAGGTGAAGATTTTGGTGATTGATTGTTTGTGGAAGTTCTGATCGAGATGATATTATATGCTTACGTTAAGGTACTGTGAAATCAAAAAAAAAAAAAAAAAAAACTTTATCGGGGGGGTTTTTTTTTTNNNAAAAAAACTGTATCGGGAGGTCTTTCTTTTTTAGCACATTTCAGGTGGACCGTTTGGATTTCTTTTTATTTGGGAACTAGCATGAAGTAACACATGGACATCTGACAGATCGGATCTTCTGGGAATTAGTCCTAGTGAAAATGTTCTGTCCTGGAAGGAGAAACAGGAGTAATGAAGGTCTTTTTTTTTCCTCTTTCTCCTGAAGCACAAACAGTTTTATCTCCACACGCTGCACTGGATATAAAACAGGAATCTTCTCTTTAAAACAATCTGCCAATTTTTATACCGTCAGATTGTGTGGTTATGGGATGAAGCGTAAATTCTGTGAGACTTGAAATGAACAAGTTTTTGTTGCTTGAATGTAAAAGTTGTACATTTGTATTTAAGGCCATTTCTCTGGCGCGTCTCCCCGTGGCGTCTCCCCGCCGCGTCTCCCCGTGGCGTCTCCCCGCCGCGTCTCCAGGGAGTGGAGCTAACGATCTTTTCACACTTTACATTCCTGCTGAAGGAGCTGCTGAAGAAAGTGTACTTTGTGACAAATCCAATAAAATGAGTATTAAATTATACAGTGAATCTCCACCCTAATGGTTATTGTTTGTTTTTAGTCCTTTAGTTTAAAAGATGATTTAATCTCATCTCCACATTCAGCTCTTCTCCTTTTACTTATGGATGGCCTTCAAAATTCCACATGACCTTGACCTGAGAAGCATTTGAGATCTGTCCTGGGTCTGGTGATGTGATCTGGTAAATAGAGCTGTGTTCTAAACAGAGGTGAACTGCAGTATTGTGCAGTGAACATTAAGTCTGGGAGAAGATCAGACTGCAGTTAGGTGGAGAAATTTGAGATCCTCCAGCTGGAATGAGAGGTAAGTATACGTCAAGGTTCTTCTCTGTTCTGGCACCGAGGTGGTGAAATGAACTTCCTCTAGATGTCTGAACAGTGAAGTCTGAGCCTTTTGGTTTTTTGTTTTTTTTTAAGAAAAAAAGTTCTTCTTCCTCTCAACAGAGATTTAAGTTGAATGTATCTTATGTAATTTGTATGTGCAGAATACAAAGTTTTCAGACCTTCACTTTTTCACATTTTATGTTAGTTTTATTCCAAAATGGATTTAATACTAGGGTTGAAATCTTTGCAGCTTCATTCAAAATAATAAACAAGAAAAAAAAAATGACACTCGTTTTCCTTCGCCATGACGCTCAAAATTGAGCTCAGGTGCCTCCTGTTTCCACTGATCATCACTGGGATTTTTCTACAACCTGATTGGAGTCCACCTGTGAAAGATTCCGTTGATTGAACATGATTTGGAAAGACACATTTGTCTATAGAAGGTCCCACAGTTTCAGAACATGTCAGAGCACAAACCAAGCCATAAAGTCCAAGGAATTGTCTGTAGACCTCCAAAACAGGATTGTATTGAGAAACAGATCTGGGGAATGACACATTTTTGCAGCATTAAAGGTCCGTATCATCACACTGGCCTCCATCACTCATAAATGGAAAAAGTTTGGAACCACCAGGACTCTTTCTAGAGCGGAGTCGCCTGGCCAAACTGAGATCGGGAAGAAGGACCTTAGTCAGGGTGGTGACCAAGAACCTGACAGTCACTATGAAAGAGCTCCAGCATTTTTCTGTGGAGAGAAGAACCTTCCAGAAGAACAACCATCTTTACACTACTCCATAGTCAGACCTGAATGGTAGAGTAGCCAGACGGAAGCCACTCTTCAGTAAAAGTCACATGACAGCCCACCTGGAGTTTCCCCAAAAGGCACCTGAAGGACTCTCAGGACATGAGAAACACAGATTAAACTCTTTGACCTGAATGCTAAGCGTCATATCTGGAGGAAACCAGGTACTGGTCATCACCTGGCCTATACCATCTCTACAGTGAAGCATGGTGGTGTTTTCATGTTTTTTCAGGAATTAAGAGACTCGTCAGGATCGAGGGAAAGATGGATGCAGCAATGTACAGAGACGTCCTAAAAACCTGCTCTGGATGTAAACACACATCCAAGATAATAAAGGAGTGGCTACAGAAAGACTCTGTGAATCTCTGTCTGTGCTCGCTCTGTCTCTCTCTCTCTCTCTCTCTCTCTCTCTCTCTCTCTCCCTCTGTCTGTGCTCTCTCTCTCTCTCTCTGTCTCTCTGTCTGTCTGCCTGTTCTCTCTCCCTCTGTCTGTGCTCTGTCTGTCTGTGCTTTCTCTGTCTCTCTGTCTATGCTGTCTGTCTGTGCTCTCTATCTCTCTCTCTGTCTGTCTGTGCTCTCTGCCTGTCTGTCTGTGCTCGCTCACTCATGCTCTCTCTGTCTGTCTGTCTCTCTCTCTGTCTGTCTGTGCGCTCTCTCTCTGTCTGTCTGTGCTCTCTCCCTCTGTTTGTGCTCTCTCTCTGTCTGTCTGTCTGTGCTCTCTCTCTCTCTGTCTGTCTGTGCTCTCTCTCTTTCTGTCTGTCTGTGCTCTCTGTCTGTCTGTGCTCGCTCTCTCTCTCTGTCTGTCTGTCTGTCTGTGCTCTCCCTCTGTCTATCTGTTTTCTCTCCCTCTGTCTATCTGTTTTCTCTCCCTCTGTCTGTCTATCTGTTTTCTCTCCCTCTGTCTATCTGTTTTCTCTCCCTCTGTCTGTCTGTCTGTCTGTGCTCTCTCTCTCGCTGTTTGTCTGTCTGTGTTGTCTGTCTGTCCATGCTGCCTGTGCTCTCGCTCTGTCTGTCTGTTTTCTATCTGTTTGCCTATGATCTTGTTTAAAGTTTAGAGTATTTTGTTGGCTGCTGTCAATAAACCTTCCTCTTCAGCCTGGGCCTCCTCAGTGATGTTAATTCCCAAGAATTTTGGTGGCTATTCAGGAAAGTAAACACAAATGTAATTTCTTGAGTGGTGCTCGTGGTTTTTTTTTTTTTTTTTCTTCTTTCAATTTAAACCTTAATAATAAAGAGTACCAACAGGTTCATGTGGAAGGAGACTAAACTGATTTCTTGCAGTCAGGGTCTATTCCATTTCAGCTGAAAAATGCTCTAGCTACATTCCAGCAGTTAAGGGGAAGAAATTCTGAGAGATCTGAACAACTTAAAACTTTAAACAGGAAAAGATGCAGTGTCGTTGCCACGAGTGGACCCTGGGGGGCGTGGCTGGCCACTTGACTCACTGTGCCCCCTTACTTCTCAAAATAATAATTAACTTTAATAAGTTAAAAAAAAAAAAGTTTTACAAATTGATTTGATTATACCATGAATACTAGATGAAGAATGAAGAGTATAAGTAAATAAATAAAAAATGACTCACCCATAATGCAGTGCTAACATAATCAGCCAATTACCTACACGCTACCACTACGTCAGTAACGTAAATCAGTAGGTTAAATGGTCAGTGAATTCGTTATTTTAAAGTTTGTCTAAAACATTTACCTAAACACTGTACTAATTAAAAAACCTTTAAAATCTTTAAAATCCTTTTAATATTTAACAATGGATATAAGACAATGGTTTGTCTTGTTCTTCAAAAATGTAATTTCTTCTCCTCTCGTCGTCTGTAGCTCTTCTAAAGGTAAGATGCGCAAGTAGCTACATTTGGTTATTATGCTGGTGGTTAATTTGCCCCCAGTTAAACATGAGGCCCCCTCATTCTTTATTCTCAGACACTGGAAAGATGCTACATTTCTTTGGACCACACAATGTCAAGCCTCCTTCCAAGCCCTAAAACATTACTGGTGTTTTCCCCTGTGCAAGGGCATCCTCACCTCGATCCGTCCTTAGTAGCTGTCCTAGTGCAGTGAAAAAAGGGACTGGGCACGGGGAAAGTTTTGGCTTTTGTCAGTCGTACCTCAAATCCAGCAGAAAGAATTCACACTTAGTAAGAATAACTGCAGTCATGTGGGCCACAGGAAAAATCTTCTTTCAACCCTAATGTGGGTCTTCAAATCTCAGGAAACCTATAGAAGAGGGAAATACAGCACTGTTCCAGTTTTCTTGAAAACCTTGAAAGTTTGCCACTTAATGTCATATGCATGACACCATCTTAAAAGTTATTTCCAAGGTTTTAAAACAAATGTTTAAGAACACTGCTTAGAGACGCTTGAGCTCATCACATCCTCCAGACTCTTCATAAACATTGTCTGGGCTTAGTGTTGACCAGATATCTTACAGATTTTTTTTAAGATCTCACCAAACATGTCAATAGACCCTAATTTATTATAAATATTCCTGTAATATTGAAAAATTAAAAATTTCATTTGTTTACCACAACTGTCCAGTGGTGCTGGTCCCTCACAATGCCAGTGAGGTACCTGTACATTGTGGGATCAACCTGAAATTCCAAAAACAGGACAGAACTATGTTCTGAATTTGATGATTCATAATTTAATCAATTTGATGTTGCATAACCTGAACAAACATTTCATTTAAATTTTTTTCCATTCCATTGTCATTTTGAACGAGTCAATTTGGAATGCTTGTTCTTTTGACTGCATTAAAACGCCTCACAAGAAGATGTGTTCATTAATAACCTTAAACAAGGAAGCTAAACAGTGTGGGATTAGCAGTTCAATCACATTTTAAAGCACTATAAAGATATTAAATCACTTTCAAGCTCATTATTTGGAGCAGTTTTATTAATGTCTGCAATATTTTCTTTTCTCAAATATTCCAATTCTGGAGAGCAACACAGAGATTTTCTCCACCCCTGCATCTTAAACAGCTGTATTGATGGATTTCATAAGAAAACAGTAAATGTGAGAAAACATGATTTTTTAGCTTTCATGAGTTTAGAGCTTTACTTTGTTCTGATACTGATGAGATTCTGCTGTACTGCTTTTGCTCTGAAGGTGGTTGATGACACAGATGCAGAGGTGGGGGATGGATGGATGTACGGATGGACAGACAGACGGACGACTGATCGACTGGCCTGTATAGGTGTAATTTTGAACTCTTATTTCATTCATGCTTAGGTGGAGTGACATGCTGCACATTCAGAAACCTGTTTAAAAATTATTAACAAGTATCAAAAGAGAAGAAAGATTTAATTATATAAATGTATTAAATTCAATGATATCATTACCTATTTTTTAAGTTTCACAAACATCCCTGGTCAGTAAAATCTTACACAGAAGCTCCAGCATTTCAACCTGCATTTAGATGGATGTTTTGTAACTACTAGTTCAACAGTAAAAGACCTGGGAGTTATTTTACACAACAACTTGTCTTTTAATAATCACATCAACCAAGTTATAAAAACAGCTTCTTCAACCTTTGAAATATTTCTAAGCTAAGAAACATGTTGTTTATATCTGATGCAGAGAAGCTCGTCCATGCGTTCATGACCTCCAGAATAGACTACTGTAATGCTCCAGCTACAGTCATGTCCCACCTCATTAAGATTGTGGACCTTTAAAGAAATATATGCCGACCCCTCAAACCATCCCGAACCATCTAAAGATGTACCAGTGCCAATTGGATCCCACTTCATGTGAAGTTTAGACACTTAGGAGGTCCAGTGTCTAAACTCCACACGAAGTGTTTAAAGGCTCTGGCATGGAGAAGCTGGTGTTGGATTTATGATGATCTCAGATGTTGAGATATTTTATGAGTTGCTCAGTAGCTCATGGTTTTATAATCATAATGACTGTAGAAAGATCATCAGTCATAATCACACACTCCAGTGCTCATGTTAGTTCTCTCTCTCCAGTGTTCTGTAGTGTTTAAAGACTATAATCACACTCTTGATGTCACCCACATGAGGATGAGGTTCTGCTTTTGAGTCTGGTTCCTCTCAAGGTTTCTTCCTCATAACATCTAAGGGAGTTTTTCCTTCACCACCGTCTCCATGGTGATCATCAGAGATAAACACACACCTTCACCTTCACTGTTACATTCTGTAAAGCTGCTTTGAGACAAAGTGTGTTGTGAAAAGTGCAATAGAAATAAACTTCACTTTGTTTTTGTGTGCACCAATGCTGTGAGCATGAAACTCTAGAAAACATTTATTTGCCTCCTCATGACATTCATTCACATTCATGACATGACATTCTACCATTGGTGTGCGGTCAGGGCCAGTAAAGCTTCTCTACTGGTCTAAACACTATCAGAAACACCGATCTACATTTACAACATAAACTCTAATATTTGTTTGATGAAATTGTATGAATTTCCTCCATCAGTTTCTTCTCTTCATGTGGGAGTGTTTCTCTCGGCTGCACTGCTTCAGTACGTGTGTGTGGATGTAGATTTTTTGTCCATTTAGATTTCAGCCTCTATGTGCTGCCATGTGAATCTAATCTGTTCAGATCCTTCAGAATCAGTACTGCTGGACTTTTACCATCGAGAATATTACCAACAGCTCTGTTTCTTTAACCAATCAGATTTCAGATTCTCCTCACAGAGCAGATCACTGGATCAGAATAGCGTCAGCACTGTTCCGTCCTCTGATTGGTTGTTCAGAGGGAAACTGTTACAGCCGAGTACGAATGGTAAAACACGTGTGAAGCTCTGCACACGTTCATACATCTGAGTTACACTTTTTTACACTTACGGAGGAAGAGACATTAATTTGGTCTCAGACACTTAAAAATCCAGTGTGAAGAAAAGCGAGACATGGTGAGGAGGTCACCAACCCTGAAGCTCGCTAGCGTGTCTCACCCCAGGAAAGGGTTTAATCTCCACCTCCAGACCAGTGAATACGAATTATTTACTTTTTAATGTTTTTGTCATGTTATTATTAAATATTGATTGTGAACTGCTCCAGTGGTTGTAGTGTGGAGGTTTGGAGTCTTAACTGGGTTTGTTGCTTTAGTAAAATGGTTTTCACCTCCAGATGTGAAACATCTCTCTGTAATTTGTAACATTTGTATATAGAGCTGCATTGTAGCTATATTATAGTTTTTTGCATATTACATTGAAAAATCTTTGAGACTATCAGTAAATTTTCTAGCCATTATTATTCAATTAATATTCCACAAATTATTTATTTTACAGAATTACATAATCATATTTAATATATATATTTAATATGAGGCCATCTACTTTTCTGCCATCTACAGGAAACATGACGGAACTGTCCGAATGCACACGAAGTTGGGAAGACTTCAGCCAGGGGAGTCGAAATTGGGAACAACACAGGCAAAAAAACAAGGCAAACAAAACTGCTGTCAGAGTCTGGGAAAAAGATCCAAAAATTAAAGTAAAGTATTCCTGAGGGAAAAAGGGCTGGAAGGTCTCAAGCAAACACTGAGCAGAAGAGACAATCTGGCAAGGGTTTAAAGGAGCCAGCGGAAGCTTGCGCGCTGTCGACTGACAGTTTGTCTTCCATTATCACATCCATAAACCTCCCCCTTGGTCTTCCTCTTTTCCTCCTTCCTGGTGTCTCTATCCTCAGCATTCTCCTACTGATATACCCCATGTCCCTCCTCTGCACATGTCCAAACCATCTCAATCTCACCTCCCTCACCTTGTCTCCAAAACATCCTACATGCGCTGTCCCTCTAATAAACTCATTTTTAATCCTATCCATCGTCGTCACTCCCAAAGAACATCTCAACATCTTCAGCTCTACTACCTCCAGCTCCACATGGAAACTATTGTGTAAACTGCTTGTTTCTAACAGTCGCACTGGATCTGTTCTGTTGGAACTTGCGAGCATCAGGTTGCTTAATCAGTTCACTCGCGACATCGCGATGATTCGATTAAACTGCTGCGAACAAACACCAAATCTAAAAGCAGCAAAAAACAGCAGCATTAAATGAGCACATTTTTACTCACTGTTGTGGTTTTCAGCGAATGATTATGCTTTTGTACACTAATGTATATTTTTTCCTTAAAAAAAAAAAATCAAGACTGTTAGATTACTGCATTTCTCCGTTTAATTCTCTTTTTTTAGCTTTTATCTACAACAGTAACTGATCTGTTTTCAAACGTGATTTACTGCAACTTTACTACATTTCAAATGCTTATTTTGACATTTAGCAGCTGCCCTCCAACACACAAGGGAGGAAATGTCCTGACCCTGGTTTTCACCCGCCCTACTCCAGCTACAGACATGACTGCCACTCCACTTCCAATTTCTAATCATCACCTGGTTTCCTTTTCAATCACTCTTCCTATTCATCCTAAAAATAATTTACATGTCTCTCTCTTTACATGTCCTAACCTTCACTCCATCTCTCCCACCTCTGTAGCTTCCTGTACTCTTTCATCTCTTTCTGACCCTGACTCCTTTTCCTCTCTACCCCTTAGATGTTGCTACTGACTCTTTCTTTAAACATGGACCTTCTCTGCTCCTTGACTATAAAACCCACACCATGTCCCACACCGTGGCTGTCAGAAGTTTTGCGCAGCAATCGACAAGAACGCAGATCAGCAGAGAGCCCCTTCTATGATGAAAAGATTAAGAAAATCTGCCAGACCTTCACTTTCTCTCCGAAAATGACTACACAACACAGCTAGCAATCCACTACTTCTCTGTCAAGCTTCTCAACCTTAACAGAAGATGAGATACTGCAAGTCATCCAATCTTGCAATCCCACCACCAGCCCTCTGTATCCAATCCCTTCAACTATGCTTCAGACCATCACACAAGATCTCCTGCCCTTCATCTCCACAATCATCAATGGGTCATTAACATCTGGCTATGTACCAACTACCTTCAAGCAAGCAAGGGTCATTCCTATCTTGAAGAAACCTGCTCTGGACTCATCAGACATCAACAACTACAGACCGGTATCACTTTTCTACTTTCTTTCAAAATCTCTGGAACGCACTGTTTTTAACCAACTGTCTGTCTCTCTCTCACAGAACAACCTCCATGATCCGAACCAGTCTGGGTTTAAAGCGGCACAGACTCACCACTAGTGTCCCACAAGGCTCGATACTTGGTCCCCTCCTTTTCTCCCTTTATACCCACTCCATTGGTAAAGTCACATGTCGCTAATGTGGCTCGTTCCTGTCGATTTTTTCTCTACAACATCCAAAGGATTCAACCATTTCTGTCCACACAGGCTGCCCAGGTTCTTGTTCAGTCTCTTGTGATTTCAAGACTGTACTACTGCAGCTCTCTGCTGGCAGATCTTCCCTTGAACACTATTTGTCCAATGCAAATGATCCAAAACACAGCTGCATGACTTGTGTTCAATCTGCCCAAGTTCTCCCACACCACCCCACAGCTGCTCCTCCACTGGCTTCCAGTAGCTGCACGTGTCATATTCAAAACACTGATGCTTGCCTACAAGGCCAAAAATGGACCAGCACCATCTTACCCCAGAGACCTCATCACACCTCACTCTGCATCAAGCTGTCTAAGATCCTTCAGCACTGCTCCACTGGTACCACCTTCTATCAGAATGAGAGGTAAGTACACTTTAAGGCTCTTCTCTGTTCTGGCACCGAGGTGGTGGAATGAACTTCCCCTAGATGTCTGAACCCTAACCCCTAACCCTAACCCTAACCCTAACCCTAACCCTGATGATCTTCAAGCGACAGGTGAAGACCTTCATCTTCCTCAAACACCTAAATTAGCACTTTCCATGTTTACTCTGTAGAATTCAAGAATTATATTTATATTAAGTTTGTAATCTGGTGTACAGTGTAGATTTATTCATTGCTGGAGACTCAAACAACTTTTGTACATCGCTCTGGATAAGGGCTTCTGCTAAATGCCGCAAATGTAAATGTAAATGAAAATGTATTCTTAATGTTTGTATATTTAATATAGGCATATATCATTTAATTATTATACAAATATGTTTATATTCACATCTAAACAAAATATCTGCATATTTTTTTAAAGAAAATTTTCAAAATAGTGTATTATATTTTTTATTGATCTTTTAAGTATAAGTGTGTCAGGAAGCGAAAGTTAACTCAATCATAGTTTATTGAGGTTCAGAACACAAACAAGACTTGAGAAGAGTTAGGAACTGTAACGCGGGGATAGTCCTGAATGGGATATAATCCACACAGGTGGTGTGATTTTTAGGATCGGAACCAGCAGGGAATGCTGGCGGTCAGGAATCTAGTTGATCACTGTAGTCATCAAATAGAACAGACAGCGAGTGAGGTGGAACCGAAACCTTTTAAAGGGAGGAACAGGTGCTGCCGATTAAAGCAGTAAGAGCCTCCGAGGGAGGCGTGGCAGGTGGATCCCTGACAAACTTTCAACTTTCCATCTGCAATCATCATTAAACACAATGCAAATGTTGATTTCACAAATTTGTTCACCTTTCATACTCAACAAACCAGCATGAGTGAATTTGTTCAAAGGAGAAATCCCTCAAAAAGTCTTCAGCAAGCAGCTACTATAAGCTTTAAATGTTTAAATCTACGGTTTATAAAGCATTTTTTTCAGTACACTTTTAAACATATATACCCTCAATTAAGGTTTTTCTCGAGTTATAATAAGCAAAACATCTAGTCGAAAAATATTCATCCAATTAATTGATTATTTATATAATCTTTTCTTGCAGCCCGAATATATATATATATATATAATATATATAATATATATAATATATACACACACACACACTGGAGATCAAAATTAGAGAACAATTTATAAACAATTGAACAATCCTGAAATAATGTCATCTTCACTGCTCAACAGTTGAAGGAGTTTTTGTCCTGTCTATAGCATGCTACCAGAACCCCTTTTCCACAAAATAACTAAGGCATTTCCAAAAAAAAATTATACACACACATATATATATATATAGTGTATATACTGTATATATATCCTCCATTGCTGTTCACCATCATAATGATGGTGTATATATAAATATCAAATATGGTGTGTGTGTATATATATATAAATTCTTATTTCTAATCAAATATGTAACTTTTATTTATGTTCCTGTTTATATAATAAGATTACTGACTCGCGTTAAAATTACTTCCAAAATGGTTTAAAAGTTATTAATAAACCGCTCGATGTTCAGCCAATCAGGTAACAGACACTGTGATTGACAGCTGAGTGTCTAATTAGCGCAGTCCTGCATGTTCAGGCGCACGAGCCCGCAGCTTCCTCACACGGAGAGCGCATGGATTTCTGACAGAATCTCACCGGAACGCGCGCGTGAGTTACTTCTTCTCCTTCTTTTTCTTCTTCTGCTTCTTGTTATTATTATTATTATTATTATTATTATTATTATTATTAGTAGTAGTAGTAGTAGTAGTAGTATGATGATGATGATTATTAATTCTGCAGTATGTTTTAATTGCTGTTTAAATGAACAGCACATCGTTTATGCGCTGTGTGTGTGTGTGTGTGTTTGCGCGCGCGCGCGCGCGTGTGTGCGTCTGAGAATCTGTATTTGTATGTGCGTCTGTTTATTGTGTGTGTGTGTGTGTGTGTGTGTGTTTAAAGAGAAAATGATTGTAACGGTATAACACACACTTCCTGGCAGTTTCCTGTCAGATGGACGTCTCTTGTCCTGTTCCTGAACAGAAGAACCTGAGCCCTGATGACCCCTCTTCAACCCCCCTGAACCCCCTGACTTCTCCCACACCCCCTAAACACTCCTCCCACTCACCTGCTCCCACGACCACGCCCCCTCTTAGGCAGATGCGCCGGGGGCGGGGCTTTGCTACAGCGGTAAAGCAGGTGATTCAGGAAGAGAGGAAGAAGAAAGAGGAGGAACAGGAAAGGGTGGAGCAGGAAGGTGGGATGTTGCGTGCACACACACACACACACACACACACACACACACACACTTAATCAGCCACACACTCACATAACTGTTCATCACTCTGTGTGTGTGTGTGTGTGTGTGTGTGTGTGTGTGTGTGTGTGTGTGTGTGTGTGTGTGTGTGTGTGTGTTCTAGAGGATGGGCCTGAAGAAGATCTGAGCTTTGAGGAGCTTCTAGAAAAAGCTAAAGCGGGAGATCCTAAAGCCCAAAGCAGGGTGAGTTGTGTGTGTGTGTGTGTGTGTGTGTGTGTGTGTGCACGTGTGTGTGTGCGCGTGTGCTTGCAGGAGTTATATTAAGACACACACATCTCGTCTTCCACAGAGCTAAATATAGACGCATACTGACAGGCGGATTGAATATTTACACACATACATAGCGTGTTTTTTAGCATACAAAAATCACACACACACACACACACACACACACACACACACACACACACACACACACACAGCTACTGTATAGCACTCTAAATTTTAGTTCTGTGATTTAAGAATTTTATGTTTTGGGTTGTGGGAATAGTGTGTTGTTGTTGTGTGTGTGTGTGTGTGTGTGTGTGTGTGTGTGTAGCTGGGTAAATACTATCTAAAGTTAGGGGCAGACTCTGATGCGGATGTAAATAACGAGGCAGCTGTTGAGTGGTTGGTGAGAGCAGCAAAACAGGGACGGAGAGATGCAGCAAAACTACTACAACACTGCTGGATACAAAAAAAGGGTAAAACAACACACACTATTTTATTCTCGTCTTTGAGCGCTTTTTAGCGCTAGTTAAAACCACTTGATCCCTTCTCTTCATGCAGCGTGTGAATGACCTCTGACCCCTGACCCAACAGGGCTCACGCCACAGAACGAAGCGGAAGTGCGCTCTCTGTCGACGGAGAGTAAATTCGAGCAGGCAGTTCGGCGAGCAGCGATGGTGATGTTCTGGAAATTAAATCCAGACAGGAAGGAGAAAATGGACACGAGGGAAATGTTACACAACGCCAGTCAGGTGAACAGAGAAGCAGGTAAAAACCACAGGAGACGCAGAGGACGTCCATCAGCCCTGCACTGTGTGTGTGTGTGTGTGTGTGTGTGTGTGTGTGTGTGTGTGTGTGTTGTGAGTATGAAGTGAATGTGTTGTAGGTGTACACACATCACCTCACACAACACACACATCACACATTCACATCATACTCACAACACACACATTATAACCGCAACATGTGTTGTGTGTGTGATGTTTGTGTGTTGGCGAGTATAATTTCAGTTGTGTTTTTGGTAACTGTGATCTAAAGGTGGTGTCTGTGGTGGAAATTCAGACGTCCAGACGCAGAGGAAGATTTTAAAGACAATAGTGGCCACTGATTGTAAGTGTGTTGGTGTGTTTTGTGTATGTGCGTGTCGTGTCGTGTGCGTGTGTGTGTGTGTTGTACTGTTTTTCTTTTTGATTAAACAATTATAATTGTAAACATTGTGTCTGTAGTATATTTGTGTGCGTGTGTGTGTGTGTGTGTGTGTGTGTGTGTGTGTTGCAGCACATAGCCAGTATGTGGATGTAGAAGGATTTGTGGAGATGACAAAAAAATACACAGAGAACATCAGACACACACCACAGAGTGAAGAGTTGACGCAGGACACCGGGGGAAGAGGAGGGTGGGACTGGAGTGATTTAACACTGGACAAGGCAAGAACACACATAGAAACTTACTCACACACACACACACACACACACACACACACACACACGCACACTAACAAACACTCATATATACAGTATACCCTCTCACACACACACACACACACACAGACTCACTGACACACATACACACGCTTGCACACTACACACACTTATTATACACAAACATTACACACACACATGGCCGGAAGTCTACAATTATTTGACAGACTGTGATATAACAATCTGTATAGCTTAATGTGGTGTAATCATTTTCATTAATGGGGTGTGTGTGTGTTTGTGTGTGCATGTGTATGTAAGACCTCAAAGAAGGGGGTGTGTCCTGTTTCTAAAAGGAGGGTGTGGCCTGGCAGTCAGATAATGCTGGAAACAAAGCACAGCATGAAGAGAGCCATGAACATACAATCTTATTTCTTGGTAAAAACTGAATCATAAAAAAAATCACTTTTCATAAAATCCTACTGTTTTATTATCAAGAGGAAACTATTGAATGTGTGTGTGTGTGTGTGTGTGTGTGTGTGTGTGTGTGGAGTAGGGTCTGCAGTATCCTCTCCACCTCATCCTGGATGTAAAGGAGCACTTGGTGGACTGGGCGTCTCGTGCAGGTGTTCAGTGGCTGAGCACCATCATACCGACACAACATGTTAATGCACTCGTCTTCTTCTTCATCATCTCAAACCTGAGTGTAGATCTGTTCTTCTTCTTCATCCCTCTCCTTACATTCTACCTGGCTTTCATCTCCATGGCAATCTGCACTCTGCGAGTGTTTCGCAGCAGTAAATGCTGGCAGAACTTTAGTGCTTTAGCAGCTCTCCTGCAGCGTTTTGAACCTGAGCTGGACGTTGAGTCTCAATTTGGCTGGAAGCAGCTGGAACAGCACCTTTACTTCCTGGTTTCTGTGTGTTTTGTGATCTTCAGTTTTCCACTTGCTGATAAACGCTGGATTCCTTGTTCAGAGCTCTGCACGGTGGCCATGTTCTTCACAGCTCTAAGTTATGCCTCTCTGACTCCTGCAGCGGCGTCGTACACACGCAGAGCATTCATCATTGAGGTGGCCTCCTCCCTTTGTGCCCTAATGACTCGTCTTCCTGAGGAATTTAAGACCCTGCGACTTTTCGGCCAAACATTTGCAGCGGTTCCAGTGGGAGATCTGGTGGTGGTTACGGTCAGCCTACCGTGCCTGCTTTATCTCTACCTTTTCTACCTGTTCTTTAGGTGAGCCACCTTCTCTTCTCCCAGTTTCCTGCAGGGCATCAATTATGCAGATCAATAGCTTATAGTGTGCAGAATCTCTCGATGTTCAGTTAATAGGAATAACTTGCTAAATGTTAACACCTGCCTATATGTTTCTCCTCAGCATGGCCCGGATGCATGGATTCAGAGGGACGTATTGCTTCCTGGTTCCATACCTAGTGTGTTTTATGTGGTTGGAATTTGCAGTGATTCTCCTGCAGAACGCCACGCTGATCGGACTGATTCGCACTTGTGTTGCGTACTTCCTGTTTCTGTTTGCTCTGCCTGTACTGGCACTGGGACTAGCGGCTATGCTAATGATCCAGATGATAAAGTGGTTTCTGGAACTGGAGCTAACAAAAATGTTGGTTACTTTAGCTGTGTGTGTGGTTCCTGTCACACTCCGTCTGTGGACCCGCTTCAGTCTATCGATTCTGAGCGTGCTGCGCTCCATTACACACCGCGGCCCAGTCAAACTCATCCTGTTGTGTTTGTGCTGTGTCTTTTTGGTGTGTGTGGGTTATGTGTACAGTACAGAGGGGCTGAAGGTGTATAACTCCACACTGACATGGGAACAGTATGACACGGTGTGTGGCCCCCCAGCATGGAAACAGCATGGAATTACACAAACTGAGATCCTCTGCAGTCATCTGGAGGGACACAGGGTAACATGGAGTGGAAGGTTTCAAGGTGTTCGAGTGGCTGAGACAGAGAACGGAGCTCAGTCTCTCATCAACTTGCTGCCTGTGTTTATGGGTGATTGGCTACGCTGCCTGTATGGAGATGAATATCCGCCCTGTGAGGGGAGAAATGTTAGCAATTCATTGCAGGAACAAATGAGTGCAAATGCATCCGTTCTCTTCCAGCAGCAAGAGGAAGAAGAACTTTGCCGCATCAAACCTGTGGCTAAACACCACTGCCACGTTAAACGATTTGATAAGTACCGCTTTGAAGTAACTGTGCGCAATCCAGTGGCAGGAGTTGAAATTCAAGATAGTGACATCATCCTTTTCGCCAGCCATGAGTTTAAGCAGGTATTGTTGAACCTAGATGAAAGCAGCATGGTGGAGTTTAGCACAAAGTTGGAAGGGAAACTGGGATCCAGACTACCAAGACTGGAGCTGAAAGCAATTCACTGTCTGAACTGTAGATCATCTCTATTGCCCGAAGGACGACAAGTCAAAATTGAACGCAACTGGAGGAAAAGTGTGCAGGCGGCCATCAAATTTGCCTTTGACTTTTTCTTCTCTCCGTTGCTGACGGCCAGGATCAAGGTTTGAGGAAGAGAAGTGTAGAAATGAGTAAATATTCTTTGGATGAATAATGAATAGTGTTTCAATGCTGATAGAAAAAAGCAGAGAAGGTTTATTGGTAATTTGCTTCTTCGATGCTGAAGTTTGCTGTGAAAAACATAAAGGTAATATCAGTACTCGAAAATGTGTGTACAGTTTATAATCGCTGAGAATGATTTTAGATGTACAATGTGGTGTTCTAGAAGCTTCTGGTGTAAGTCTGGCTTTTTCAGCAGCAAAACTGAAACAGAATAAACATAAAAGCTGAAAATGCTTTTCTTAAATTCTTTAAAAACACAAACTGATGTTCTGCAGTAACGAATTTGCTTTTGTTATCAAACCAAAAGGAACAGTTAGGGATCTGGTTTATTACTTGATTTTATAAATGTGAAAAAAAATATCTGTGTGTGTGGCACTGCATAAGTTGATTGTGTGTGTGTGTGTGTGTGTGTGTGTGTGTGTGTGTGTGTGTGTTTTAATTAAAAGTCCACTTAAAAAAAAATTTTAAGCATGGGTTTTGTGTTTGTGTGTACAGTGGAGGTCTACTGCCTGAGAAAAGTTCATTTATAAACATTTGTAAACATTATAAATCTTATAAAATATTAACATGTTGAACTGATAAAGCTTCAGCGATTAAATCATCACCTGTCGATGCCTTCCTTCACAACATGCAGTTAAAGCATAAACTATGCTCCAGACCATCACGCAAGATCTCCTGCCCTTCATCTCCACAATCATCAATGGGTCATTAACATCTGGCTATGTACCAACTACCTTCAAGCAAGCATGGGTCATTCCCATCTTAAAGAAACCTCCTCTGGATCCATCAGACATCAACAACTACAGACCGGTATCACTTCTCTCCTTTCTTTCTAAAGGAACACACTGTTTTTAACCAACTGTCTGTCTCTCTTTTACAGAACAACCTCCATGATCCGAACCAGTCTGGGTTCAAAGTGGCACATTCCACAGAGACGGCCCTTTTGGCTGTTTCTGAGAAACTGCATGCTACTTGGTCAGCCAAGCTGTCATCTGTACTTATCTTCCTGAACCTTTCAGCAGCATTTGACACAGTCAACCACAAGACACTTTTGTCAACCCTCAAGAGCCTTGGTATCTGCGGAACAGCATGGAAATGGTTTGCTTCCTACCTGGAAGGTCGCTCATACCAGGTAACATGGAGGGGATCCACATCTGCCCCATGCAGACTCACCACTGGTGTCCCACAAGGCTCTGTACTTGGTCCCCTCCTTTTCTCCCTCTATACCCACTCCATTGGTGAAGTCATATCCTCACATGCGTTTTCTTATCACTGCTATGCAGATGACACTCAACTCATCTTTTCTTTCCCTCCATCAGATACCACGATGAACTGTCTTTTTCCCCTCATGTCGCTAATGTTGCTCGTTCTTGTCGATTTCTTCTCTATAACACCTGAAGGATTCGACCATTTCTGTCCACACAGGCTGCCCAGGTGCTTGTTCAGTCTCTTGTCTTCCCCTGAACGCTATTCGTCCACTGCAAATGATCCAAAATGCAGCTGCACGGCTTGTGTTCAATCTGACCAAGTTCTCCCACACCACCCCAATGCTGCACTCCCTTCACTGGCTTCCAGTAGCTGCACGTATCAGATTCAAAACACTGATGCTTGTCCACAAGACCAAAAATGGACCAGCACCATCTTACCTCAGTGACCTCATCACATCTTGCACTGCACCATGCTGACTGAGATCCTCCAGCACTGCTCGACTGGTACCTCCTTCTCTCAGAATGAGAGGTAAGTACACTTTATGGCTCTTCCCTCTTTTGGCACCAAGGTGGTGGAATGAACTTCCCCTAGTTGCCGTACAGCAGAGTCCCTGATTATCTTCAAGCGACGACTGAAGACCTACCTCTTCCTGAAATACTTAAATTAGCACTTTCCAAGTTTGTAGAATTCGAGTTATATTTATATCAAGTTTGTAATCTTGTTTACCAGTGTAGATTTATTCACTACTAGAGATTTAAAGCACTTTTGTACGTCGCTCTGGATAAGAGCTTCTGCTAAATGCCGCAAATGTAAATGTAAATGAAAGCGATATGCTGGTGTAAATATTAGTGTAAAATTTTCTGTGAACTCTATTACATAAGTTGGAGTAGGAGCTGGAAAGAAAACTATGTGAAGTTACACCTGTTACACAGCGGCGCTTCATAACCCGCCAATGACGGGTTTCTTCCTCTTCTGTACTGAAAATCTTCTATGTGCTGTTCAAAATCACTTTTTTTATGATTTTTTCTTTTTAACAATGAAAAATTAACTACTTGCTGCTGAAAGATATCTGTTGTGAAAAATCTGTTTTGGGTTCAGGCTTGAAATTGAACAGTACCACTCAGCTTGTCTCGGCTCGGGACAAATGATCAACTTACAGGGTTCAGTTTAAATCAAAGCTTTAATATAGAGCTGAAGCCCCTCCTCTTGTCGGTCAGATGTTGAACCACAGCACCATTGATGCAGAGCAACGATACTCACCTCATTACTGCTTATATACATTCTACTGTAATATTAATTTCTTTGATATAAGAATATGTTTGTGTTGTTTTATATACATGTGAGAAACAAAGGATAAAACATGCATGTTTGTGTGAGACAGAAAAAATATGTTGTTTAACAGCTGAGGCTCAATTAAATATAAATTACCGATTAGAGTTTGGTACATGTGAGGTCAGTGATGGGTGAGTGTGTAGTTGACGATAGTGTGAGGTCGGTATTGGGCGAGTGTGTAGTTGACGTTAGTGTGAGGTCGGTGTTGGGCGACTGTGTAGTTGACATTAGTGTGAGGTCAGTGATGAGTAAGTGTGAAGTTGACGTTATTGTGAGGTCAGTGATTGGTGAGTGTGTAGTTGACATTAGTGTGAGGTTGTTGTTGGGCAAGTGTGGGTTGGCATTAGTGTGAGGTCGGTGTTGGGAAAATGTGCATTTGTCGTTACTGTGAGGTCAGTGATGGGTGAGTGTGTAGTTGACATTAGTGTGAGGTTGTTGTTGGGCAAGTGTGGGTTGGCATTAGTGTGAGGTCGGTGTTGGGCAAATGTGTATTTGTCGTTACTGTGAGGTCAGTGATGGGTGAGTGTGTAGTTCACATTAGTGTGAGGTCGGTGATGGGTGAGTGTGCAGTTGACGTTAGTGTGAGGTTGGTGTTGGGCGAGTGTGTAGTTGACGTTAGTGTGAGGTTGGTGTTAGTGTGAGGTCGGTGTTGGGCAAATGTGTATTTGTCATTACTGTGAGGTCGGTGATGGGCGAGTGTGTATTTGGCTGTGGCAGGGGGGGCGTGGTCGAGCGCCGGTTTGTGAATGGAGGGCGAGGGCGAGGCCGGGAGCAGGTAGACCCGGGAATGCCTCACCTGAAGCAAATGATGTCTAATGAGTGTTCTCTCTTTTTCAGTGATTGGAGGGGGCATTTAAGGAGGAAAGCGAGGATTGGTCTGTGTGTGTGTGTGTGTGTGTGTGTGTGTGTGTGTGTGTGTGTGTGTGTGTGTGTGTGTGTGTGTGTGTGTGTGTGTGTGTGTGTGTGTGTGCCAGAAACGTGCGGTTGAGGCACTGAGCACCAGACAAAAGGAATATATGAATAAAAGGCTTTATTGCCTTCAAAGCTGTCCTGTCGTGGCGTTCCTTTTTTCCGAACTTATACGTTTTTCCACATTGGCGTTACTGTGAGGTCGGTGATGGGCAAGTGTGTAGTTGACATTAGTGTGAGGTCGGTGTTGGGCGAGTGTGTAGTTGATGTTAGTGTGATGTCTGTTTTGGGCGAGTGTGTAGTTAACGTTAGTGTGAGGTCTGTTTTGGGCGAGTGTGTAGTTGACGTTAGTGTGAGGTCTGTTTTGGGCGAGTGTGTAGTTGACGTAAGTGAGGTTGGTGGGCAAGGGGTAGTGTTCGTGTAGTGACAGTGTTGGTGATTGGGTAGTGTTAGTGTAGTGATGGTGTTAGTGATGAGGTTGTGTTAGTAATAGGGTAGTGTTAGTGTAGCGATGGTGTTAGTGATGAGGTAGTGTTAGTGTAGTGAAAGTGTTAGTGATTGGGTGGTGTTAGTGATGAGGTTGTGTTAGTGATAGGGTAGTGTTAGTGTAGCGATGGTGTTAGTGATGAGGTAGTGTTAGTGTAGTGATTGTGTTAGTGGTGATGTACTGTTTGTGTAGTGGAAGTGTTAGTGATAGGGTAGTGTTAGTTTAGAGACAGTGTTAGGAATGGGGTAGTGTTAGTGTTATGATGATAATGATGGGGCAGTGTTAGTGTAGTGGTGGTGTTTGGTATAGGGTAGTGGTAGTGTAGTGATTGTGCTAGTGTATAGACAGTATTTAAGATGGTGTAGTGTTAATGTAGTGACACTGTTAGTGATCGGGTAGTTTTAGTATTGTGATGTTAGTGATGAGGTAGTGTTAGTGTAGTAACAATGTTATTGATGGGGTAGTGTTAGTGTAGTAACAGTGTTTTTGATAGGGTAGTGTTATTGTAGTATTAGTGTTAATGATTGGGTAGTGTTAGTGTAGTAAATGGGTAGTGTCAGTGTAGTGACAGTGTTAATGATGGGATAGTGTTAGTATAGTGAAAGTGTTAGTGATGGTAGTGTATTGACTTTTATTAATGGGGTAGTGTAGGTGTAGTGATGGGGTGGTGTCAGTGTAGTGACAATGTTGGTGTATTGTTAGTAAAGTAATGGGGTAGTGTTGGTGTAGTGACAGTGTTAGTGATGGGGTAGTGTCAGTGTAGTGACAATGTTGGTGTATTGTTAGTAAACAGACAGTCTTAGTGATGTGGTAGTGACAGTCTTAGTGATGGGGTAGTGTTAGTGATGTGGTAGTGTAGTGATGGCGTAGTGTTAGTGTAGTCAAAGTCTTAGTGATAGGGTAGTGACAGTCTTAGTGGTTGGGTAGTGTTAGTGTGGTGACAGTGTTGATGGGGTAGTTTTAGTGTAGTGAGTGTTACTGAGGTTAGTGTTGGGTTAGAGTAGTGTAGTGTTGCAGTAGTGTAGTTTTAGTGTTATTATGTTGATGTTATATTGTTTTGGTGTAGTGCATTAAGATTGTGTGTGTTTGTGAAAGAGAGTGTATATCTGTTTTTTAACTGTGCGCATGATCGAGTATTTATTTTTATTGTGCGTGTATTTAAATAGTGTGTATCATTTGGTTCGGTTTAAGGTTGTGTGTGTCTGTGTGTGTGTTTTTTGATTGTATGTGTATTATAGTGTGTCTTTAGAATATGCATATGGTAGTGAATGTATATTTTGGTTTTGTGTGTGTATGATAGTGTGTATTCCAGTTGTGTTTGTATAATACTGTGTGTGTATCGGTTGTGTATATGAAAGTGAATGTGTATTTTAGTTGTGTTTGTATGGGTTAGGGTTACAGTATGATAGTGAGAGTATACAACAAAAGTTCAGAAATGTTGGGACCTTTTTAAAAATTTGAATAAAAAAAATAAAAAAAAAAGACTTTCAAATCACATGAGCCAATATTTTATTCACAATAGAACATAGAGAACTTAACACATTTTTAAACCGAGACATTTTACACTTTTATGCACAAAATGAGGCTACAGGTCCTAAAAAAGTTGGCATGTGGGAAACAAAGAGCTAAAAAAAAAACAGAGATTTTGAAAATATTCAGCTGGGAGAACATCTAGCAACTAATCAAGTTAATTGACATCAGGTCTGTAACATAAATAGCTATAAAAGGGATGTGTTGGAGAGGCAGAGGCTCTGCAATCTGTGAACGAGTGTATAATAAGATACTTCAAAAACATCGTTCCTCAACAACAAATTGCAAAGGGTTGGCAAATCTCATCATGTACAGTACATAAGATCATCGAAAGGTTTAGAGAGACTGGAAAAATCTTGATGCATAAGGCCGAAGACCTTTGTTGGATGCCTGTGGTTTTGGGCCCTCAGACGACACTGCATCACTCATCGGCTTGATTGTGTCATTGCCGTTACTAAATGGGCTCAGGAATACTTCCAGGAACCAATGTCGGTAAACACAATCCACCGTGCCATCTGCAGATGCCAACTAAAGCTCATGCAAAAAGGAAGTCCTATGTGAACATGGTCCAGAAGTGCAGTCATGTCCTGTGTCCCAAAGCTCATTTAAAATGGACTGTTTCAAAGTGGAAAAGTGTTCTATTGTCAGACGAGTCCAAATTTAACATTCTCCTTGGAAATAATGGACGCCGTGTCCTCTTCCAGCAGTTATCTGTGTCTGGTTAAAAATTCTGCATTTCTAATGGTATGGGGTGCATAAGTGCATACGGTATGGGCAGCTTGCATGTTTTGAAAGACACAATGAATGCTGAAAGGTAAATAACACTTTTAGCGCAACATATGCTCCCCTCCAGATGATGTCTATTTCAGGGAAAGCCTTGTGTATTTCAGCAGGACGATGCAAAACCACATACTCCAATTTTTTAAACAGCATGGCTTTGTAGTGGAAGAGTCCAGCTGCTGGATTGGCCTGCAGTCCAGATCTTTCACCTATAGAGAAGATTTGGTGCATCAGTAAACCAGAAATATGCCAAAGACGACTACGAACTCTTCAGCAGCTGGAAATTGAACCAAAATTCCAACAGCAAAACTCTACAAACTTATAATCTCAACGCCCAGACATCTTTAAACTGTTTTTAAAAGAAGAGAAGATGCTACACAATGGTAGCAACAACTTTTTTGAGACCTGTAGCAGGCATTACATTTGAAATGTGCTCATTTTGTGCATAACATTTTATAACTTCTCAGTTTAAACATTTATGTTCTATTGTAAATAAAATATTGGCTCATGTGATTTAAAAGTCTTTTAGTTTTCATTTTATTCGAATTTAAAAAAACGTCCCAACATTTCCAGAATTTGGGCAGTTTTTTCGGTTTGTGTGTGTATGATACCAAATTGTATTTTTCTTGTGTGCATATGATAGTTAGTGTTATTTTGGTTGTGTGTATATGAAAGTGAGTGTTATTTTGGTTGTGTGTATATGATAGTGAGTGTGTATTTAGTTTTGTGTTTGTATGATACCGAATTGCATTTCGGTTGTGTGTATATGATAGTGAGTGTGTATTTAGGTTGTGTGTGTATGCTAGTGAGTGTTATTTTGGTTGTATGTATGTGATAGTGAGTGTGTTTGTCGGTTTGTGTTTGTATGATACCAAATTGTATTTTGCTTGTGTGTATATGATAGTGATGGTTTTTGGTTGTGTTTATAGGATAGTGATTGTTTTTGGTCGGCTGTGTATGATAGTAAGTGTGTATTTTGGTTGTGTGTGTATGATAGTAAGAGTGTATTTTGTTTGTGTGTGTGTATGATATTGTGGATTTTTTTGTGTGTGTAAAATAGTGTGGGCGTGTGCATCTGTTCATGTATTTGATGAAGCATGGTGGGATTAATTTAGGAAGAACTTGATAGGAAGACTTTTTAGATTGCTGCTGTAACCACGGCAACCAGGAAATATTAGTTTGTGATGGTGAACATCTAATGGTGTAATTTGCAACCTACAATAGTGCAAGCCCCGCCCACTGTGAATGCTACCACAGTTGCTCATGTTTATCGCCTCTTTTCTTCCTTTTTACAGCACTGAGTCTCATCCTTTCGGAGCCTCAGTGACTGTCACACACCAGAATTCACACTGATCCACTTCTGTCCTGTTGAAAGCAGTGCGTTGTTTGTTTTCACCGTGTGGAGTTTTGTCAGCTCCACCCCATGGTGATTGTGTTTGTGTGTGTGTGTGTTTCACTGGTTTTCTGGATTTACTCTGTCCTGGAAAATGTAAAGGTTGTTAGACGCAGCGATCGCGATGATGTTCTCTGCCGGGTGCCACGCCATGTGCAGGATTTTTTTGCGGAAGTCCAAACTGTCCACGCCCACATCTCCACGACGACGACGGCCCCCTGTGTACACACGCCGTGTTCGCAAGACTGCACGAGGTTTACTGCTTTCACGCCATGCCTCAAGTGTCACACCTCGCCCAGAGTCCCGGTCAAACATGCGGAAAAAACTGTTATAGGCTCCTGTCATGATCACGCTGATACACAGACAGACAGACAGACAGACAGACAGACAGACAGACAGAGAGAGAGAGACAGAGAGAGAGAGACAGAGAGAAAGAGACAGAGAGTTAGTGATCAGTCCAAATTGAACTTTATTACACATTATTGTCCTAAATGTTTTCACTGTTTACATTGGGATAAGTTACCTATCTGTGCTGTTCCACACACACTCGAACTTGTCGAAGATGCAGTCATTCTCATAGAGTGAGCAGAGTTTACTGCGCAGGTACTCATGAACCTGAAAACACACAAATCTGTTTATTGAGAACTTCCTTTATAATCAGTGCATTGTGGCGTCACTGCTATTCACTGAGTTCACGGTGTCACACCTACAGTTGTGTGTGTGTGTGTGTGTGTGTGTGTGTGTGTGTGTGTGTGTGTGTGTG
>MU525896.1:2028151-2040193 GCA_024362625.1 Silurus asotus
TAAGAGGAAGGGATGGGTGATGTTCATGTGTGCCTATGTGTATGATGTGGCTCTTTGTGGTAACACAGTAAAAAAATGTCGGTCTCTGACTGGTTGGCCCCCCCCTGACCTAATGTGTGTTTATTGAGGATGTTGTCTTACCTGGTATGTCTCTACTGGTCCTTTCTCCATGTTTAGGTCCCACACCTTCACCGTGAGGTAGTCTCGTGTTAGCAGATAACGTCCACTGTGGCTGAACTTGACATCGGAAACAGAGGAAATGATCTCGGAGAAGAACGAGCGGTTCCCTGGATCTTCAGGCTCTTCAAAGACTTAACAAAGAAATATAGATTCAGTCAAAGCTTTTGAAATTAAATAAGACATGCAACATGTTATTGTGGCACAGCAAATATATAACCATATATAATCTATATATAACATATATATAATCATTTCTCCTCGAGATTAATACTCGTTCAATCTTATGCTTACAACAGAATGATTGAGGAAGAAATTTAACTACTTGCTGTTCTGGGATCTCAGGTTTTTTGATTTGTCAGCCTACCCACAATGCACTGCTACATTTTCTTCATATTTGAGATTTTTCATGGAAACAAATTATTATTGTTGTATGTGACTATTTACACTCGGACCTTCCATCAGCTATTTTGAGCTTTCAATGTCTGTTATTTAGCTATGCTCTCAAATCTGAGGTGTGTGTGTGTGTGTGTGTGTGTGTGTGTGTGTGTGTGTTCGTGTGTATGTGTGTGTGTGTGTGCGCGTGTTCACTCTTTGCATGTGTATCACACAGCGCTGATGTCCTCATGTCACAAAGGCGGATTGACCCTTTACTGCTGCTGTAGATGAACAGGTGACAGTGCTGTGGGTGAAACTCGGCTGCTGTGATCACCTCGGTCAGGTCCTCCATGTTCACTGGTTTAATGTCCACAATGTCTCATTAAGAGTAAAGGATCAAACTTCAGGTAAAAGAGCATGTCA
The DNA here is from genome assembly GCA_024362625.1 of Silurus asotus. Lineage (NCBI taxonomy): Eukaryota > Metazoa > Chordata > Actinopteri > Siluriformes > Siluridae > Silurus > Silurus asotus. The sequence goes on from MU525896.1 coordinate 2,029,130, forward strand.
TTTAACTAATTAAGATATATTTTTTTTTATGCACACACACACAAACACATATATATATATATATAAATCACAGTGTTGTTTTTTTAAACACATTCTCTCTTTCTTACACACACACACACACACACACACACACACACGGATACTAAAGCTGCGATCTGTAATGTCCAAGTGCCACATGTTGATTCTGAGGTCATCAGCTGACAGGTACGTTTCTCCATCACTGTTTACCGAAATGGAATTAATGTGGTAGGTGTGGCCATTAGAAAAGACCCGCCTCGGACGCACCTCCACCATCAGATCAGTGGGCTTCAGTACTGGCACCTGGACCAATCAAAAGACAGGATTAATAAACTCTTAACCAGAGGAAAAACAAAGTAATTGTTGATAAACAGAAGTGTAGCAGTTGAATGTCTCAGTGAGCAATCTAAACATGTTTACTATTCAGGATGTCATAGCCGTGAGCACACTATGCAGAGTTACTGTTAAAGGTAAGGCCCAAAATCTCATTAACATAATATTCCTAATTTTATGCCTAATCATTTTTATATACTTAACAAATCATGCTGATATGGTCACTGCTAAATGAGCCATAGACACACCTGTAGTGAGGTGACAGTGGAAATGTCCTTCATTCGTCCTTCTTCATCCTTCAGGTTGTAGCCTTCTGGCCTTCTATCCCTTTGACTCACCTTCCAAAGCTTTATTGTTTTATCTGTTAGCCATTTATATTTGGTGTTATTTTGTTGCTCACAATAAATGCATTTCTCATTTTTAATGTGAGAATGAAACTAGCCATGAAATGAGGAATCTCCGAAACTAAGTGTGATTGTAGGTGATTGTAGAGTGAAATTCTGTTCTAAATGATTTGACAGTGTCATTTGTTCACCATTGGTGGAGAGAAGGAAGTGGGCAGCATTCTGTTGAGGCAACCAGCGTATCTTATTGATCTTCTCCTCGATCTCTAAGCTCTTCAGGTAATCAAAGTCTGGCTCGTGGCTTTGAAATGTGCTGTAGACGTTATATTCCCCCGCCTCTCCAAGCTCCTCCTTATCTCCTTTACACTGTTAACACCACACACACACACACACACACACGCGCGCACATACACAAACAGCTGGCCTTTCAATTGTTTTATTATGGACATTTTTAGGAATGAAATGTCCTGTAGATAACAGTCACTACACATTGTGAACTTTTAACCTTATTTAACTTCCTTTCTACTTTCCATATACACAAAATTCTCTGTTAAGGATAGGGTCAATTAGAATATAAAAGAGGACCTAATTTGTATGGTAGATACAGTCATAATCTAATAGCGGGATTAAAAAAAAAAACATTTTACAATTTGTCATAATAAATATTTTTTGTTTGTGCTGATTAATCACAGTACATAGTTTTTTTTTTATGTATATTGATCATGATATACTTTTAGATGGACAAGAAATGTTGATCAAGTTAACAGTTTGTAGATGTAAATAGTGAAGTGTATGCACAAGGTTCATTTTTAGGTCCACTGCTCTTTTCTCACTCTTTTTTTCCTTCAACACTACATTTGGGAACAAATACTACTATAATAACCTATTGTGCTCTGAATGGTCTCGCACAGTACCTGAGCGAATGTTCCTGACTGGTTTGAAGGTTTTTTATTAGGAAGTAGAGCTTTTTCTACAAAGCCCCCAATTATAGATTAGCTTTCCATTCAGTCTTCAGGACTCCCTCTGAGTCTTTTCATCTAGGTTGAAACCCTAATTTTGTCTACCTTGTAGTTAATTTGCTTTTCTATGATGTAATACAGAATAGAATGGGTTCACATTTGAGTCTGGTCTCTAAAGGATTCTTCCTCATGTCACCTTAGGGAGGTTTTCTTTGCCACTGCTGCATCTAGCTTATTTATTAAAGATCTAAATTCAGATCTGCATCTGAAAATCGGTGAAATTCTATAAGTGTAGTGTTGAAAGTGAAAATATAAATAAAATTGAAATGAGTCTTGACAACTAAGCTTTAAAACCTGACCTCAGTCTCTCTCTGGAAGATGACCACGCGTCCACCTTTGTCTCCAGTGGCCAGCAGGTCCCCAGTATGGTTAAACTCCACAGTGGAAATGACATCAGCTGATAATTTATATGAACACAATAAAGTTTAATATGGTCAACTGTGTTGAACACTTTTAACACTTCCCGTACAAGTGTTCATATTTTTGAAGTAAATTCAAATATTATTTGATAGCAGTTAACTTTTTTTTTTTAAACATGTGTATTTGCAGGTATTTTCTCTGTAGTTGAGCTCACACAGAATATCTTGTTTAAATAATTTATAGCCACTACAGCCTTAAAGGAAACAAATTAATCTGAAGAATTCTCTGAAATGGAATTTAGTATGCTTATCATTTATTATTATGATATTATTACATACAAAATCCCTAATAATAACCATATGCTAAAATTACTTCATGCTACAGCGGAACGTGACGTATGACTAATTCACAATAAAAAACATTACAGTAATAATACAATACACAACCCCAATTCCAAGAACTTGGGACAGTGGGTAAAATGTAAATAAAAACAAATGCACTGCTTTGTAAAAGCAGTCTCATAAACTAATTTTATTCACAATAAATATAAAATGTTTAAACTGAAGAAATCTACAAATTAAAGAGATGTCAGGTTGAAATTGATGGTTGCAACACGTCTCAAAAGAAACGGGGTAACAAAAGGCTGAAATAGTAAGTGCTACTAAAAAGAGACAGCTAAAGTAATATTTAACAACTAATGAGGGCTGAAGATCAGAAAGATGATTGGTATAAATAGTGTATCTCAGAGAAGAAGAGTCTCTCAGAAGTAAGGACGAGCAGCTTCACCAATCTGTGATAAAAAGCTGTGTCTACATATTTCAGAATAATGTTCTACATCCCATTGTGAAGACTTTCAATATCTCAGGGTTATCTACAGTACATAATATCATCACCTGAATCCAGATTCTGAGAATCTGGAGAAATCTAGGGTCTTCTAAATCTCTTTCATATGTGAACATGATCCAGAAACACCACCATCCTCTCTGGGCCAAAGCTTATTTAAAATGTACTGAGGCAAAGTGGAAAACTGTTCTTTGGTCAGAGGAATCGAAATGTAAAATTCTTCTTGGAAAACATGGATGCCGCATCCTGCAGACTAAAGAGGAGAGGGACCATCTGGCTTGTTATCAGCACTTAGTTAAAAAGCCTGCATATCTTATGGTATGAGGTTAGTACGTATGGAACATTTGGAAAGTACATCAATGCTGAATGCTACATACAGGTTTTGGAGCAACAACTGCTTTCATGAAAGGCCTTATATAATATAACTCTGATTTTCTGATAGAATTTGCAGATTTCATTACAAATTTAGCTACTTCTTTAGACAAAGCATTAATTGTTGGAGACTTTAATATTCATTTATATATATATATATATATATATATAAACAAAGAAGCCATAAGACTGTTCAGCAGCTGGAATCCTGTATCAGACATGAATGGGACAACATTCCTTTTCAGTTCCTAGATGTACAAAACCTGTTAAAAGAAGACATGATGCTATACTGTAATAAACATGGTCCTATCCCAATGTTTCTGAGACATATTGCAGCCATCAATTTCAAAATGACCTTACTTATTACTTAAAATAGTACATTTCTTCAGTTCTAACATTTTATGAATAAATTAAGGGGTTTGTGAGATTTACAAGTCAATGTATTCTGTTCTTATTTACATTTTACACACTGTCCCAACCTTTTTGGAACTTAGGTTTGAAATATAATAACCTAATTATAAAAAACAAATCTGATGTGTGTTTAGTGAAATTTGGTTTAAGAGTTTATACCTGGACTGCAGTACTGTGTTTTGTAAGCTGTGTGTGTGTGTGTGTGTGTGTGTGTGTGTGTGTGTGTGTGTGTTAGGTATATGCATATGTAATGTGTGTGTGTGTGTGTGTGTTAGGTATATGCATATGTAATATGTGTGTGTGTGTGTGTGTGTGTGTGTGTGTGTGTGTGTGTGTGTGTGTATTTGGTTTGGCATGTGTAAGGTGTGCGTCTGCTAGGTTTATGCAATGTGTATTTGTGTGAATGTGTTCGGGGTTGCATTTGTGTGCACACCTTCAGTGACGTAGTCTCGTAAGAAGCTGTGGTTGATCTTGGTACTCTCGTCCTCACCCATGGGCAGTATCGGTTTGTGTGTCTCTGCCTGTCCAGCGAAGAGCTGTCCAATCAGTAATGACCAGGCCCTTTGAGGCTCCACCCATTCTGTTGCGGCCTATTGGAGTGGCCTGTTGCACAACATCCTGAGATATGAAAAGCCTTCTTAAGATAGACACGGTTCAGAAAAGCTTCAAGCAACAAGAATGAATATGATTTGCTCCTTAAGTGAGTGTGTGTATGTGTGTTCAAAATCCAAAATAACACACACACACACACACACAACCAAAAAAATCCAGCACTGTTTGTTAAAGAGGGTCCAACAAACACAGTAGTGCACTCCAGTGCAGCGTCAGTGTGTGTTCCCGGGTTGCTGTAGACACTTTTCACAGTGGGTGTGGTGATCCTTCACGAAGATCCAGAGTAAAAGCGGAGAGCAGGATAAACGCTGGGATGCTGGATGAACAGAGGAGAGAAGGATAAATGAAGGAGAGCAGGATGACAGGGGCCTAATCCTACCTTACAGCTTGTTTGTGTGTATGTGTCTGTGAAAGAAAGAGATGGATAAAGTATGGGATTGAGAGAAGGCCAAATAGGAAAAGAGAGAAATAGAAAAAGAGAGAGAGAGAGACAGAGAGAAGATGTGGCTGCCTGTCTTTCTGCTGAGCATCTGCACAGCATCACCATGCCACTGCAGCCTCCTCCCTCAACAGCCAATGACAATTCAGCACTGTTTTATAACTCCACCCACTGCAGGTGACAGAAGAAGTGAGCAGAGAAGGGGAGATGGAGGGAGGGAGCTTGAGGGAGAGAAAGAGGGAGGGCACGATGGATAAAGATAGAACACAGAGGGGAGAATACAGAAAGAGAGAGAGAGCCATTGCATCATAGCACAGAAATGAGGAAATGAATATTAGAGGAAAGAAGTGAACTGTGGCCTGGGGAACGACTGGAGGAGTTAAACAATAGAGTTATTTATGCTTCTGAAGAAGTGTAGTGTTTATAATAAAATGTCTATTTATACGTATTTATTAAAATTTCAAAAACTATTTTATCACTAAAAACTAATTGTGAATAATGTTTGATAGTTTGCACAATATATATATATATATATTTATTTATTTATTTTTGTTTGTTGTTGACATATAAGAGTGGAGGAAGGTGCACACAGGTGGACTATGTTCTATGTAGGAGATGCAACCTGAAGGAGATTGGAGACTGTAAGGTGTTGGCGGGGGACAGTGTAGCTAGACAGCATCAGATGGTGGTCTGTAGGATGGTTTGGGAGGCGAAGAAGAAGAGGAGGAGCGTGAGAACTGAAAGAAGAATAAGATGGTGGAAACTGAAGGAGGAAGACTGTAGTGTGAGGTTCAGGGAAGAGGTCAGACAGGAGCTCGGTGGTGGTGAGAAGGTGCTGGATGATTTTGGAACTACTGCAGGAGTGATGAGGGAGACAGATAGAAAGGTTCTTGGTGTGACATCTGGAAATAGAAAGAAAGACAAAGAAACGTGGTGGAATGAGGAAGTGCAGGAGAGCAGAAGGAGAAAGAGGTTGGAGAAACAGAATTGGGATCGACAGAGTGATGAGAAAAGTAGGCAGGAGTACAAGGAGCTGCAGCGGCAGGTGAAGAGGGATGTGGTGAAAGACAAGGAAAAGGCATAGGATGAGCTGTAGGAGAAGTTGGACACTGAAGAAGGAGAAAAGGATTTGTAGCGATTGTCCATGCAGAGGAACCGAGCTGGGAAGGATGTGCTGCAAGTTAGAGCAATAAAGGATGGAGGTGGAAATGTGTTGACTATTGATGAGAGTGTGTTTAGTGTATGGGAGTATGATGAAAAAGGATGATGATGTTTAGGAGAGATACAATGGTGTTTTTAACCAGAGTATTCAACAAGATTCTGGAAGCTGAGAAGATGCCTGAGAAATGGAGAAGGAGTGTGCTGGTACTGATCTTTAAAAATAAGGGAATTATGTGCAGACCTGCAGTAACTACAGGGGAATAAAGTACATCAGTCACACCATGAAGTTCTGGGAAAGAGTAGTGGAAGCCAGGCTGAGAGAAGAGGTGATCATCTGTGAGCAGCAGTATGGTTTCATGACGAGGAAGAGCACCACAGACGCATTATTTGCTATGAGAATGTTGATGAAGAAGTATAGAGAAGATCAGAAGGAGCTGCATTGTGTGATTGTGGATGTAGAGAAAGTGTACGAGAGGGTGGAGAGAGGAGTTGTGGTATTGTATCAGGAAGTCTGGTGTGTCAGAGAAGTATGTAAGGGTGGTGCAGGACATGTATGAGGACATGATAAGGATCGGTTTGGAGCCCTTTCCTGTTTGCAGTGGTGATGGACAGGTTGAAGACGAGGTCAGACAGGAGTCTCCGTGGACTGTGATGTTTGCAGATGATAATATGATTTGTGGTGAGAGTAGGTAGCAGGTGTAGAAGATCCTGGAGAGGTGGAGGTACACACTGGAGAGAAGAGGAATGAAAGTCAGGAGGAGTAAGACAGAGTACATGTGTGTGAATGAGAGGGAGGGCAGTGGAGGGGTGCAGTTGCAGGGAGAAGAGCTGGAGAAGGTGGAGGAGTTCAGGTACCTGGGGTCAACAGTGCAAAGTAATGGAGAGTGTGTTAGAAAAGTGAAGAAAAGTGTGCAGGCGCTGAAGGTAGCAGAAGATATTGAGGTTTTCACTGGGAGTGATGAGGATGGACAGGATTAGAAACAAGTTTATTAGAGGGACAGCTTATGCAGGATGTTTTTGGGACAAAGTGAGAGAGGCCAGATTGAGATGGTTTGGACATGTGCAGAGGAGGACATGGGGTATATCAGTAGGAGAATGCTGAGGATGGAGCCACCATGAAGGAAAAAAAAGAGTAAGTCAATGAAGGAGGTTTATGGATGTGGTGAGGGAAGACATGCAGGTAGTTGGTTTGAAAAGGCAGATGTAGAGGAAAGGGGGGTGTGGAGACGGATGATCTGCCGTGGCGACCCCTAATGGGAGCAGCCGAAAGAAGAGGAAAAAGATTTTTGTTTGTTGTCCTTAAACAACAAACAAAAATCTAAGAGCTGTAAACAGTTGTTTAAGCAGAACTGACAGCTGTATCACTTCCTGCTCTGTTTGACCAATAAGAGTTTGTAAAGAGTAATAAAACTGACACACACGAACACACACACACACACACACACACACACGTGGGAAATAAAATCCTCCCATATATCATTAGAATCCTGAACTCATTGGCTAGATTTTCCAGCAGTCATTTTTTTTCCTTAATGCTACTGGCTGAAAATTGAAGGGTTGGAATAGAAGGTGGTCGAGAATAAACATCACGACAGCTGCATATGGATTGTAGACTGAAGCCCGAGATTCTGCTTCTTTTACTTTTTTATGCGAAAGTTATTCTGAAACATATAAACACAAACACCAGCCGAAGTTCTGTGAAACAAAAAAAATACCATCTAAATGACAACACTATTGTTTGTTTGGAGCAGAAATGCTTTACGGCATGTTGTTCAGTGGAGCCTCGTCTTTCCTTATAAACAGGTGTTGTGCCTAATTTAAACCCCCGGTCTGAAATCAACCCCCCTTCGCGTGCACGCGGACAGTACCGTCGTATTTCCTGTAGGTGGCACTAAAAACACGGAATTTTGGGTCAAATGTTTTTCTGGTCCTAACGCCAAAATATCAATTTGAAAAAAACGTGTACAGCTTCCTGTAGATGGCAGAATAAACTCAGGAATGTCATCATTTGCTGGGGGCTGGGTCGGTAGAATGTAGACAGGGGGTTTACATTCAGCTTGCCTAAATAATACCCCCGCTAAATAATACAGCTGTCCATGTTGTTAGATTAACTGTAGTATTTTACACATACATTATTGCTTGTGTAGGTGTATCACAGCAAGGTGTGTGTGTGTGGGAGGGTGTCAGGTTATGTTCATGTTAATAAAATGAAACTAACTATTTTTTTTTTTTACTATTTTTTTTACTTGTGTATCCGAGTAATTTTAGTGAGTCTAGGTATTAACGCAAAATAAATACGCGGTTAGAATTCACGCAGGTGGTTTTAAAAGCAAATGATGACATTCCTGAGTTTATTCTGCCATCTACAGGAAGCTGTACACGTTTTCTTCAAATTGATCTTTTGGCGTTAGGACCAGAAAAACATTTGACCCAACCTTCCGTGCTTTTAGTGCCATCTACAGGAAATACGACGGTACTGTCCGCGTGCACGCGAAGGGGGGTTGATTTCAGACCGGGGGTTTAAATTAGGCACAACACCTGGATTAGCAGCAGTGGATGTGTTTGTGACTCGTTATTACAATAATAATGTAAGTATTGCGGTTTTCATGCATGTTGTTGTTGTGTACTGCTCACACACATTCAGCAAATACATTCGTTGTACGTTTTCCATTGCAAAATCGCTGCTTGCGGCTCAGAGCTTTAGAATGATGTATAGTTAGTCATGGCTACTCTTCTCCCTTTATTTTTAATCTATTGCTAAACATTAACACCTGAGAACACTGGGAAATCGGTACTGCGATTAAACAGCCGCAACTTGAAAATACACGGACACACTTTTCTTTGTGTTCCGCGGGTTTAGGGTTACTGGTGGTGGGAGCCGTCAAAATAGATGTAAAGACGCTTCAGAGAGGCGTTTCCATTATAAAACAAAACAAAACAAAAAAAAGACAAAATAACAATAACTTTTTTTTTTTATCAAAGCACAAATAATACAATTTCTTCTTTGTGGTGTAAATATATATGTAATCAAGGCCCATATTTAAGCACTCTTAAAACCTCTTTACTGTGTAATGTTTGAGATTATACAGTAAAATGTAAAAGCAAAATCACGTTATGTTTGCTAAATATCAAGTTATTTTACTGTGGAGTTTTTAAGAAAAGTAAAGGTGAAATCACTCCAAACATTAGCGCATTTAAATCACGTCACATATTCAAACATTCATTAAACATTTTCCTTTATAGATTTGCTCAATCTTTTAAATAATTCCTATTAAGAATATCGCTATGTATTACACAATTAATTTTCAAGTCATTTTACTGTGGAGTTTTTGAGAAAGGTAAAGGCAAATCACTCCAAACATTAGTGCATTTTTAATCATATTCCATATTCAAACATTCATAAAACATTTTCCTGCTTCTGGGCATTCCAGGACCAGTTCATGTTGTGTTGAAGTCCCAAGAATCGTATTTCTTTACAACCATGTTTAAGGAAGTGCTGTACAATCCATGTGTGTGCCTCCGTTCCCTTCCTGATATTATAAAAATGTCATTTTCGTTGATAAAGCATTTCCAGTTTCCCCTACATATTACAAATTGTATTTATTACAGTAAATTAAATAAACACAATCGGAAACTTATGATTTTGAGTTGGGTCTAATTACAAACATCTCCTTGGTGTTAGGAATACTAATGTGGCGTTTGGGTCGAAATGTATGCCTTGTCCCTTTCTAACCCTAACCCAATTTCTATCTGTCCACATTGAAAGTAACTTACTTTTAACTAAAGTCCTTTAAATTGTAATTTTTCTTATAGGCCGAAATGACTGTCCATGCAAAATTTAACAATTAGTCATGGATTTGACAAAAAACTTTTTGATTCTCCTGTTTAAAATTGTACTACTATCAGAGAATTTGGATACAAGAGGGATGATTTAAATGTTTTAGGATGGAGTCTGTTTATTCTGGTTTATGAAGGTCAGAAATCTTTTTATGCAACCCCTTAGAAAAGACTGGGAATATCTCCTTTTCTTATGTGACCCAAATATGATTTTGGTGGCTTTCCAAAGATCCTTAGCCCTAGAGCATATCCTATGGAATCTCAGCAGTTGGGACTTTACAATGCCTTTAAAGGTGTGTTTTGGGTGAAAGCTCTTCTTATGTGTTTGTGTTGGTGTGCTTAAAGTAAACCCTAACTTGCAGTTTTTGGGTTTCTATGAAATATTACCCCTTGAAAGTGATTGTGTCTAAGAAGCTAATTTCATATGAGTGTATGGTGTACTTGACCCATATGGATTTATTAAACTGGTTGAGATGAATAATACATTTTTCAAATTCTAGTTTAGACTCAATCCAGACACCACAGATGTCGTCCAAGAATCTGTAATAGTGTAGTGGTTTAACAGGCCAGGGAGCTAGTGCTTCCTCCTCCCATTTTGCCATGAAAATGTTGCCGTAAAAGGGAGCAAATCCTTTGCCCATAGCTATTCCTTTAATTTGTAAGAAGTCTTCAGAATTTAATTCAAAATCATTACATTCCAAATGGATTTTTTTTTAAATCCAATGGATATTTGTCTAGTCTGTTTCTACTGGGGTATGTGGTGAACCATTCCTGGACTGATTCGATTCCTACCAATGTATCTATGTTGGTGTATAAGCTGTCTATGTCTTTGGTGAACAATAGACAGTGTACAGTTAAGTGCAGTGGTCGAATTTAGTCAACGAAGTTGTAAGTGTCCTTAACGTAACTAGGGGGTCGGGTACTGAGGGGGTTCAGAAGTGTTCAATATACTCTGCTGTAGCATATGTGTTGCGATGTGTATGTTCCATGTTTTAGGGTTCTTATGGATCCTGGAAGGAGGTAAAAAAGTCTCTGCCGTGGATTGTCCGGTCCCAACAGGTAAGTAAATTGCTTTTGTTAGGGTTAGGGTTAGAGGTTAAGGGTTAGGGGTTTAGGGTTTGGGTTTAGGGTTTAGGGTTAGGGGGGGGGGTCGGGGTCAGGGTTAGGGTTAGAGTTAGGGTCAGGGGTATGGGTTAGGGTTAGGTTGAGGTTGAGGGTTAGGGTTAGGGTTTGGGTTAGGGTTAGTGTGTGGGGGGTAAGGGTTAGGGTTAGGGGGTAGGGTTAGGGTTAGGGTTTGGGTTAGGGTTAGTGTGTG
>MU526172.1:0-5000 GCA_024362625.1 Silurus asotus
AACCCTAACCCTAACCCCTAATCCCTCACCCCTAACCCATAACCATAACCCCAACCCCAACCCTAACCCTAACCCCTAACCCTAACCCTAACCCTAACCCAAAACCCTAACCCAAAACCCTAACCCTAACCCAAAACCCTAACCCTAAAACCTAACCTAACCCTAACCTAATCCTAACCTTAACCCTAATTTCTATCCCTAACCCTAATTTCTAACACTAACCCTAAAACCTAACCTAACCCTAACCTTAACCTAAACCTAACCCTAATTCTAAAACCTAACCCTAATTTCTATCCCTAGCCCTAAAACCTAACCTTAACCCTAATTTCTAACCCTAACCCTAAAACCTAACCTTAACCCTAATTTCTAACCCTAACCCTAATTTCTAACTTTAAACCTAACCCTAAACCTAACCCTAACCCTAATTTTTATCCCTAACCCTAACCTCTAACCTTAACCCCAAACCTAACCCTAACCCTAACCATAACCCTGGCCATAACCCCAAATCGCTAACCCTAACCCCAACCACTAACCCTAAACCCAACCCTAACCCTAATCCCCACTCGGATTTTGGCATGTTGCTTGGAGATGCGGCTATTTCCCCTAACCTAACCCAGCCCCTGCCACCCCGAGTTGCTGCGCCTACACCCACTCGTGCATATTATCTAAAGAGTAAAGCCAGTTTTGGAAAAAAGGAAAAGAAATTTCTGCGTGGAAATAAGAGAAAAAAGAGAAAAATAGTTAGAAAGAAAGCCGTGGGGCCAAGTGCTAAATAGCAGAGGCCCAATTACTTGGAAAACAGAGCAGCTTTAAGGAAGTTTAAAAGCCAGAATTGTGAAAAGTAAAGCCAGTTTGAAACCGGAAAAGAAAATGATGGTGAAAAGTAAAGCCAGTTCGGAAAAAGGAAAAGAAAATGGGGAGTCTAAGCCTGATGATGGACTGAGAAAACTAGAAAACAAACAACAATGATTCATAAAACTGGATGACTTACCTGATGAGAGAGTTTGAAACAGCACTGAGTATAGGGGTGCCAATGTTTTTGAGCAGTGCTGTCTGAGGGTGCCAATAGTTCTAATTTCATGGCATGAGTGGCCATTATTAGAAAAATAATCTCTAAAAAAATGGAATGTTCAATGAGCACTGAGTTTGGGGGTGCCATTTTTACCAGTGCCATTTGGGGGTGCCATCGGATAAATTTTGAACAAAATAATGGGAAAGGAAGCTTCTGGGCTAAGCACTTAATAGCAAAGACCGAATCACTTGAAAAACAGACCATCGCGAAAAAAAAATAAGATTAAAGCCAAGAGGGGAAAAGGTAAAGCCAGTTTGGAAAATAGAAAGAGGAACTGAACAAAAAAAGGAAAGTGAAGAAGAAAAAAAACTGAGAAAGGAAATGGTGGTTCCCAACTGTCTAGGTACATACACACACATAAAATACACTTTTTCATGCATAGATATCACATGTCACATTCCTGTAGGCACACACATCAGAAGAACATTTTAACAGAAGTTACATACACATGTTGCATATACATATTTAATTAGCTTTATTCTTCGACAACCCTAACCCCAACACCTAACCCCAGTGGCGGGCCATGCGTTTGGTATCTGGGCCTCCATTTGGGATGTACCCGACTTAATCCACCTCTTAATGCCACCACTATTATGTCACAATTATAGAAACCATCAATACAATACAAAAACACAATATAACAACACGTGCATTACAGAGAGATGTTTCCAATCTGGAGGTAAAAACCATTTTACTACACCAACAAACCCAGTTACACTCCAAACCTCCACACTACAACCACAACTGTGCACCTACAACATCTGGAGCAGTTCAGAACCAATATTTGTCCAATAAAATTACAAAAACATAAAAATGTAAATAAAACACAACCTACACACCAAAGATGCAGACTCATAATGTGCAGCGCCCCCCAGAGGCTGTAATCCAGTGGTACCGCTCGTATTCACTGGTCTAGAAGTGGAGATCAAACCCTTTCCCGGGCTGAGACACGCTAGCGAGCTTCAGGGACGGCCGACCTCCTCACAATGACTAGCTTTTCTGGAAAATTCATTTTGTATAATGTCCGAGACCAAATCTATTTCTCTTTCTCCGTAGGCATAAAAAAGTCTAACTCAGATGTATGAACGTGTGCAGAGCTACACACCTATTTTACCAGTCGAACTCAGCTGTAACAGTTTCCCTCTGAACAACCAATAGGAGGACGTAAAAATGCTGACGCTATTCTGGGCCAGCGAGCTGCCCTGTGAGGAGAATCTAAAATCTGATTATTAAAAAAAACAGAGCTAATTCTTAAGGAGACTATGGTTAAAAGGCCAGCAGTATTGACTTTGCACCCCTTGGGAAGATCAGATTCACATGGCAGCACATAGAGGCTGAATTCTGATTGGACAAAAATCGAACATCCACATACACAAGCTGGAAGCAGTGCAGCCGAGAGAAAAGCTTAGAAATTAAGATACAATTTAATGGAACAAATATTAGAATTTAGGTTGTAAATGTAGGTCAGTGCTTCTGATAGTGTTTAGGCCTGGAAACATCATAAACACTGAGATCCCTCACATTATCACTCTCATTTATTTTATTACTTCAAAAGATTCTATTTTTATATATATATATACACACACACACACACACACACACACACACACACACACACACACACACCTCGTTCACATACTATCACTATTATTATAATTAATATACTTCAATAAACATAAAATATTAAACGTGTCACTCACTGTAAACCATCATTTATCATAACTCACGAAAACACACGCAAATTAACCACCAGCATGATAACCAAATGTAGCTACTAAAGCAGAAGCGCATCTCACCTTGAGAAGAGCTTCAGACGACGAGAGGAGAAGAAATGACACTTCTGAACAACAAACTCCTTCCATTCGGCCCGACATTTTCTGCAGCGGTCGCAAAAAGCTGCATGCGCCTTCAGTGAATACTCAAGTCCGTCTCTTTCCTGAAACCGCGCCTGCTAAAATGACCTCTTTATACAACAGGCGTGTTTGATACGCACTTAGTGCGACTTGCATTGGTCCATCTCTCCCCAAATCATCCGGGCAGGTGGCATCATTCCGGGTGGAACAGCAGCTCTGCCGTCACCGAGTCCAATCCCTGGGCCATTGACATTCCCATCAGCGGTGTTCGTCATTGAACTGAGCTGATCAACAGTTTTCTCTGTTGAGGTGGCGAACCATCTCATATCCATTGTTGAAGATGTTTTAATTAAAACAGTGTTTTGGTAAATGTTTTAGACGAACTTTAGAATAACAAATTCACTGACTATTTACTCTACTGATTTACGCTACTGACGTAGTGGCAGCGTGTATGTAAATGACTGTTAGCACTGCATTATGGGTTAGTAATTGTATTTATTTCTTTTTTATTTACTTTTACTCATCATTCTTCAACCCGTATTCATGGTATAATGAAATCAATTTGTAAAGCATTTTTTGCAATAAATAAGTTTGTTTTTATTTTGAGAAGTACGGGGGCTCAGGTGGCAGGGCCACGCCCCCCAAGGCCACGCCCCCAGGGCCCGCACGTGGCGCCGACACTGTTCTGTACGTCCTCCCTAAAGGTTGACACGATTATAATTGTATTCAATCTAAATCAAATTTAAATCAAAAATTTTCTTTACTCAAACTAAAAATGGAGGACATGGTGCATTGTGTGTGTGTGTGTGTGTGTGTGTGTGTGTGTGTGTGTGAGAGAGAGAGAGAGAGAGGATATAAGCACATTGTTTTTTTTTGTTGTGTGAGACTAATACATTTGTGGCATTCATCTTTTTTTTTTTTTATTGATATGAAGTACATTAAGTTACAAACATAGGCACTTCCTTCATCACTAATCATCCAGCAGGATCAATTAGGAGTTTAGCACTGCTTCCCCATCTCACCAAACATGACATTAATGTGCAGTTTATTATAAATTCAGAGGAGATTGAGATTTCTAGACTGGAGCTTAATCTGGAATTTTACAGACATACATTTTTTACCCAAATTTAACTCATCGTTTAAACAAGTTCTACAAATAATATAAATAAAAATCAGATCATAAGTCTTATATTATAATATCTTATAAAAAATAATATTAAATTATACTTTAGGATAAAGTTAATTTTTAAAAACATTAGCCTTAAACCAGAAAAAACTCCAGCTCCAACTGGTTCTGTTAGTGACTAATCAAAGCAATCCTGTATAGTTTGTGCCTCATTGTGGTCCCTGGTGAGATTACAATTGGATTTATAATGTATTATTATTATTATTAGTGGTAGTAATAGTAGTAGCAGTACAATTATCACACTCTGAGTGCAAGAGATTTACAGATGAAACGGTAAATTCCGGAGCAATGATCATCATTATATCGTCCATCACTGTGGAAGTGAGCACAATCTTCTCCACCACCCAGACCATGTAAATGCCAGTTATCCGGTTGGCCAGGCATCCACTCTCTTTATAAACACACAGACATTTAGACATGATGTGTCATTCAGGAACAATCTGGTTAACAGCGCAAGCATTTACTTAAATATCACACACACTCTTACTAAATAATGAATAATAGAATTGCACCTAATAACACACGCATATTCACATTTTTACCTCTTGTCCATTTGGTACAGCGTTCCATCCAGCCACTCCCACTCTCCCGTTCTCTCATCACTCAGACCAAGCCAGTAATATAAAGGCTTGGTGTTCTTTATCACAAATCCCTACACACACATACACACAGACACACACTAATCTTGTTTATTTATTATTATTATTATTATTATTATTATTGTTATTAGAGCTTTGGAATTGTTATTATGCTTGTCAGATCTCATATTATCTTATTGACATTTGTTTTACTAAATGAATGACATATTAGCATTTGACAAGAAACACTGACCTTTTCCTCTTTATTCCTCAGGATCAGCAGTTCTGCTTTCATATTCACACATGTATCT
>MU526172.1:10000-12500 GCA_024362625.1 Silurus asotus
TCAGCAGAAACACGGAGTAGCGTGCATCTGTCTGGAAGAGAGCGATGCGTCTTTCTCTCTCAGCGAGTTGTGTGATGGTGCCATCTACACGCAGTAGACAGAACTTCCTGTTAGTAAGCACACGCTCAATGATGTCCAGCATCTTCCTGGACTGCGAGAAAATGAGTGTGCGCTTTCCCTCATCTCTCAAACTCTCCATTAGGCTCAGAAGAAAACACAGCTTTCCCGACTCATTAATAAGCGTCTCATCAGCCACACCCACAATACTGCTCGCACCCGATTGCCCATCGTCCCCTTGGAGATCGCCTGGCCCCGCCCCGAATCCGAGCTGGGCAACGGCTCGGGCAGAGAGCAGTCTGGGATGATCACAGAGCTTTTTGAGTACAGTAAGCTCTGCAAGTGGAGAGTGTGTCGTGGTCAACAGTTCTTTGATATGGTCTAGAGAGACAAACTGTCTATAGACATCCTCCTGAACATCACTCAGGTATGTCCACACGATCAGATCTGTCTTACGTGTTAGAGATGGGATCTCATTCACGCTTGCACTCTGCTGGTGCTGCACTTTCTGTTGCTGATCTTCCTCACTGGCCCTGTCTGAAAGCTGCTTCCTGTTCTGAACCTCAGCTTTGGTCCTTCGCAGGAAGTAGGGCTTGATTAACTCGGTCAGGTTCTGAGAGATTTTAAGCCCAAGAGCTTTCTCTCCGGGAGTGGCGTCTTTCTCCCTCGCCCGTGTGATTGGGTTCTCATACTCTGTTTTAAACGTCTTGGCACTGCCAAGCAATGCACCCTTGCAGGCAAAGTCAAACAGGGCCCACATCTCCCGCAGGTTGTTCTGAACGGGTGTGCCAGTGAGCAGGAGGCGGTGCCGTGCCGGAACTGCGCTCACACTCTTCGCAGTCTTCGTTGATGGGCTTTTTATCTTGTGTGCTTCATCTAGGATGATGTAATCCCAGGAGAACTCCCGTCCTTCGAATGAGGCCAGCTGCTGCCAGTTATTATTCAGCATTTGATATGTGGTGATGACGGCTCCACTCCCACGCTGGATTCGTTCCAGGTTCCGGCTGCGCTCCATTTTGTTGGCGCCATGAAACTCTTTGACTCGCAGGCCAGGGGTCCAGCGCTTAAATTCATTTAGCCAGGTTTTGATCAGGGAGGTGGGCATGACGAGAAGCGTGTGACTGATCTGCTCGGCATCATACATAGCCGACAGGAAGCTGATGACCTGCACCGTCTTGCCCAGACCCATGTCGTCCGCAAGGATGCCGCCGACATGCCCGTCCCTATGCAGGCTGTACAGGAAGGCCACGCCATCTTTCTGGTGCTCATACAGCTGATCGTAAAGCCCTTTATACAACATTAACCCACTGCTGAGCACGTCCACAAACTCCTCCTCTTCCTCAGATAAGTTCAGCTCTTTTATAGCCTCCTCCAATCGCTGGATTCGACCCAGCATCTTATCACTCGGACGCATATCAAACGCTCGCCGGAAAAATCCCAGAGAAAGTTCAAGATCACCTCGCTGAGCGGCCTCCTTCCCCTGCTGCCTACATCTAACACACACACATCAAAAATAAACTGTAAATCTAAAATATACACATAAATAAACACATCACATCACAATACACACACAGTAATACATCACAACACACACACATCAAAAATAAACTGTAAATCTAAAATATACACATAATATAATACACATAAATAAACACATCACATCACAATACACACACAGTAATACATCACAACACACACACACACATCAAAAATAAACTGTAAATCTAAAATAAATATAAAGCTGATTCAGTATTTTTTATTTATAAAGCACACACATCACAATACACACACACACACACACACACACACACACAGCATAAATACATCACAACACACACACAGCATAAATACATCACAATACACACACACACACACACACACACACACACACAAATACATCACAACACACACACACAGCATAAATACATCACAACACACACACACACAAAGCATAAATACATCACAACACACACATCACAATACACACACAGTAATACATCACAACACACACACACACACCACAAAACACACACATCACAAAACACACAAAGCATAAATACATCACAACACACACATCACAATACACACACAGTAATACATCACAACACACACACACACCACAAAACACACACATCACAAAACACACACAGCATAAATACATCACGACACATCACATCACAATACACACACAGTAATACATAACACACACACACACACACATCACAATACACACACAGCATAAATACATCACAACACACATCACAATACACACACAGTAATACATAACACACACACACACACACACACATCACAATACACACACACACACACACACACACACCACAATACACACACACCCACACACACCACAAAACACACACAGCATAAATACATCACAACACACACATCACAATACACACACAGTAATACATCACAACACACA
>MU526172.1:17910-20410 GCA_024362625.1 Silurus asotus
ACACACAGACAGACTCACACACACACACACAGACAGACTCACACACAGACGCACAGACAGACTCACACACAGACGCACCTTCCCCGAGGAGACAAACTGGAAAATTTGTCCTTTTGTTGCCGAGTGACGACCCAACAGTAACCTGTGCACAATGCGACTCAATTATTGCCTGCTTTTTGCTGTAGCTGCTGTTGTTGTGCTCTGGTAAGTTATTATTTATAATTTTTTATTATTATTTTGTATTATTGTTATTATTATTTTTTTTATTATTGTTATTATACATAATAGAACTAAAATAAATTCAGTGTTGAAAAGTGCAGATGTAAATGTGAGTGTTTGAAACGTGGCAGAATTAAATGCTGAGAAAAGCAAAAATTAAATATAGTGTAAATCGTATTGAAGTTTGTGTTCAATCAGTTGTGTTTATTATTGCATAAATATTATCACATAATAATTATAAGTCTATTCAAACAAAACTACCGCACATGCAATGTAAAATGTCTGTTAGAATATAATTAAACAAATATTTTACTGATATTTCATTTGTTCATAATCCTTAAAAAAACAAACATAAAACCTTACAAAGGAACCTGTTTCACCTCATTCCAGTGAAGCTTCATGTTTCTGTGTTAAGTTTGCCTGTGTGTTTGTGTGTATCTCATTGTGTCATTGTGTCATTGTGTTATTCTGTTATTGTGTTTGTGTGTGTAGGGAAGGGGGTTTGTGAAAAATATTTTGGGTGTGTCCATTTAAATTTAATAATGTGGGTTTGGGGTGTGTGTGTGTGTGTGTGTGTGTGTGTGTGATGCTGTTGTGGTGTGTGTGTATAACACAGTAGTGTTGTGTGTGTGATGCTGTATTGTGTTATGTGTAATGCTGTAGTAGTATGTGTATGACACTGTAGTATGGAGTGTGTAAAGCTGTAGTGGTGTGTCTATAATGCTTTACTGGTGTGTGTAACACTGTAGTGTGGTGTGTGTAATGCTGTAGTGGTGTGTATAACGCTGTAGTGTGGTGTGTATAACGCTGTAGTGTGGTGTGTGTAACGCTGTAGTGGTGTGTATAACGCTGTAGTGTGGTGTGTGTAATGCTGTAGTGTGGTGTGTGTGATGCTGTATTGTGTTATGTGTAATGCTGTAGTAGTATGTGTATGACACTGTAGTATGGAGTGTGTAAAGCTGTAGTGGTGTGTCTATAATGCTTTACTGGTGTGTGTAACGCTGTAGTGTGGGGTGTGTAATGCTGTAGTGGTGTGTATAACGCTGTAGTGTGCTGTGTATAACGCTGTAGTGTGGTGTGTGTAATGCTGTAGTGGTGTGTATAACGCTGTAGTGTGGTGTGTGTAATGCTGTAGTGGTGTGTGTAATGCTGTAGTGTGGTGTGTGTAATGCTGTAGTGGTGTGTATAACGCTGTAGTGTGGTGTGTAAAGCTGTAGTGTGGTGTGTGTAAAGCTGTAGTGTGGTCTGTATATAATGCTGTAGTGGTGTGTATAACGCTGTAGTGTGATGTGTAAAGCTGTAGTGTGGTGTGTGTAAAGTTGTAGTATGGTGTGTATTTAATGCTCTAGTGGTGTGTGTAAACAGTGTAATGTGTGTGCATGCAGCTTCATGCACTGGAATGTAAATCACCACAATTAAGCATTCAACTAAGAAGTTCAGCGAAGACCAACCATCCTGGACCTCAGTGCCTCACACACACACAGCGTTTTATAGTTCTGTAGAGTTGTTGTGTTGTTTTGGGAATTTTGTTGTGTTATTATACTCCACATTATTTACTGTCTTTTAGGAAATTGGTTCAAATTATAGGAAAAAAAGCAGGTTAAACAGAAACAGATGAAGGGCTACAACATGAACTGAACCAATTCACAAAACAGTAAACATAGAATATCAGAAAAATACAATACAAAGCGCAATTTTTTTATGATTGTAACAGAACAATTTTAAATGTGTTTTTTTTTCAGGTTTGTTTACTTCAATTATAATTGCTTATTGCTCAGGTGAGCAACAAACACAAACACACACAATTTAATTTCCAGGTCAGCCATGAGAACAGCAGGGGATCAACAGTAGTTCCTCAATGCTCAGTGTGGTGCTGCTAAAGATGCTGTACCCAGTTTAAACTAAATGAGCTCTCTCAGACAGAACGTCTACGATTCAGGTGCAGATTGAGGGTTAGGATAAGGGCTGAGTTTTGGGGTAAGGTTAAGGGTGAGGTTTAGGGTTATGGCTGAGGGTTATGGCTAACCCTAACCCTAACCCTAACCCTAACCCTTACCCTAACCCTAACCCTAATTGTATCGATTGAGAATTAGGGTTAGGGCTAAGAATTAGAGTTAGTGCTGAGGGTTAGAGTTTGGGCTGAGGGCTAGGGCTAAGGTTATGGCTGGGGATTAGGGCTGAGAATAAGAGTTAGGGCTGAGGGTTGTGGTTAGGGCTGAGAATGAAGGTTAAGGCTGAGGTTTAGGGTTATTCCTGAGAATAAGGGTCAGGGTTGAGGGTT
>MU526172.1:25410-32910 GCA_024362625.1 Silurus asotus
AACATTTTTACCCAACACTCTAACACTAACCCTGTAGCACTTACCCCTAACACTAACACTAACCCTATAACACTAACCCCTAACACTAACACTAACCCTGTAACACTAACCCCTAACACTAACACTAACCCTGTTACACTAACTCCTAACACTAACACTAACCCTGTAACACTAACCACTAACACTAACACTAACCCTGTAACACTTACCACTAACACTAACCCTGTAACACTAACTCCTAACACTAACACTAACCCTGTAACACTAACCACTAACACTAACACTAACCCTGTAACACTTACCCCTAACACTAACACTAACCCTGTAACACTAACTCCTAACACTAACACTAACCCTGTAACACTAACCCCTAACACTAACACTAACCCTGTAACACTTACCCCTAACACTAACACTAACCCTGTAACACTAAACACTAACACTAACCCTGTAACACTTACCCCTAACACTAACACTAACTCTGTAACACTTACCCCTAACACTAACCCTGTAACACCAACCCCTAACACTAACACTAACCCTGTAACACTTACCCCTAACACTAACACTAACCCTGTAACACTTACCCCTAACACTAACCCTGTAACACTTACCCCTTACACTAACCCTGTAACACTAACCCCTAACACTAACCCTGTTACACTTACCCCTAACACTAACACTAACCCTGTAACACTAACCCCTAACACTAACCCTGTAACACTAACCCCTAACACTAACACTAACCCTGTAACACTTACCCCTAACACTAACCCTGTAACACTTACCCCTAACACTAACCCTAACACTAACCCTGTAACACTTACCCCTAACACTAACCCTGTAACACTTACCCCTAACACTAGCACTAACCCTGTAACACTTACCCCTAACACTAACACTAACCCTGTAACACTTACCCTTAACACTTCATGATAATTCATTCATGTTTATTCTTTTAATTTATTCAACAGATCTGTACAAAAATCTGGTCAAAACACTAGTTTATAAATGTGCTTCTTTAAACAGCTCTAGACTTTTTGCTTCCTGGAAGTGCTACAACCACATAAACCAGGAAGAGAGCTTACACACACACACACACACACACACACACACACACACACACATCAAGCAGTGTCCAGGAGAAGACACTCTTTCATTCATTACACTGTATCCCCATACACGGTGTTAACTTTTTTTTAAATACGCACACACATACACAATATATATATTTATATATTTATTTATTTATAACATCTAAGTAAATATACGACTCCAATTCCAAGAATGTTGCTATCAAATTTAGAAAGAGCTAATATTTCAAAATAAATTGTACATTTGTTCAGTTTAAATATTTGATATGTTTTCTCTTGTGAATAAAATATGGGTTTAATTAGATTTACAAATGATCTCTTTTGGAATTGGGGTTTTATTTATATATTATTTACAGTACCTTTTCAAAGTTTGGACACATCTTCTCCTTCTGTGTTTTTTTCTTTGTTTTTTGTATTTTCAACAGTGAACATTAATTATGAAAAATCCATACGACAGAACATGTATGGAATTCTTTAGTAAACATAAATATGTTAAAGAACCCAAAAGAGGTGTTGAGTGCTTGTTGCTTTTCCTTCACTCCATTCCAACTCATCCCAAACCATCTAAAATGGATTTAGATGGGGTGATTGTGGAGGCCAGTTCATCTGATGCAGCACTTCATAACTCTCCTTTTTGAACAAGTAGCTCTTACATCATCTAGAAGTGTGTTTGGGGTCATTTTCCTGTTGGAAAACAAATGATGGTCCAACAAAGTGTAAACAAATATGTCTTCAATTTAAGTCACCAAGCAAAGCTTCTCACCAGCAAAGCACCTGCACACCATCACACCTCCTCCTCCATGCTTCACAGTGGGAACCTCACATTCAAACCATCCATTAACCATCTGTATGCCTAACAAAGACACAGTGCTTAGAACCAGAGATCTTACATTTGGACTCATCAGTTCAAAGGATAGTTTTCCACTTATCTAATGTGCTTGTTGTTCTTCAAAGTAAGTGCTCCTTTTCCACAATTCAACAATGACTCACACAATCCATGTCTGGCTCACACAGTTACCTCTGAACAGTGGATACTAAAATATATCCACCACTTAAACTCCGAAAAGCATTGATGTAAATTGCTAACTTCTGAGCCTGGTAATTCATTTTATTTATTTATTTATTTTATTGAAGAAAGAACAGAGTGAAGCACAGTAATAAACAATAAAATTAAGCAACAGATATCTGACAGTGCTTTTCCACATTTCCTTCCTCCTCTTTTTTTCCACAATTAATTCACCCCCCCCCCCCAAAAAAAAAAAAAANAAAAAAAAAATGGAATTTAAAATACAAATAAAAGTTATAATAAAAATAAAAATAAAGAAACCATAAATAAACAAAAAAAACACAAAAAAATCTCTAAGTTATGACAATACAAACAATGAGAAGATACCAAACAACATTGTTAGCCCATTGCACCTGAGTGCATTACCTTGTGTTACAATGCACACCAGCCTTCCAACTACACTATTAAATTCAGTTTGGGGGAAGGGTTAGGGTCATTGGAGATCATTGGAGTCCATACTAAATTGAAACGTTTGGTGGATCCCCTAAGAGAGTGTTTAATTTTTTCCAATCCCAAAAATAGCATAAAATCTTTAAACCAGAGTGAAACTAAAGGTGGTTTACTTGATTTCCAATCAAGTAGTATTCCTCTTCAAGCCAGAAGACATACTAAAGCACAAGCATCCTGATATTTCCTGGGCATGACTGTATCTCGCTCAGGTACTCCAAAAACTGCCATTTCAAAATTAGGCTTAATATCCTCAATATATATGCCTCAGACAGGATTTTAAATATAGTTGTCCAGTAATCAAACAGTCTGGGGCAAGTCCAAAACATATGAGCCAAATCTAAAGCATGACAATGCTTACATGTGTCAGTTACATTGGTGTAAATCTTGGACAGTTTAACCTTGCTATAACAGAGTCTGTGGAGGACCTTAAACTGAATCAATCCTAAACGAGTACAGGAGATCATCCCATTCACCCTGAATAATGCTTTGTTCCAGGTTCTTGCATATAGGGCTGGCAATGGAGAAGTCTTTAAAACCAAAACATTGTCTGAATTGAAACCAGATCCTGAGGGTATTTCCTACGACTGGGCATTGTGTATATGATGAAATACAAAGGGGCATTTTGGATAAAGCTAAAGCAGGGAGGGATGAACAAGTACAAGAATACGCTTCTGAAATGCACCACACATCATTGGGGTTCTGAAGCCATTAAAGTACTTTTGAAATATTTGCAGCCCAGTAACAGTATCTAAAATTAGGTAGTGCTCACACACCTTCAATTTTTTGTCTTTGGAGAAATTCCTTTTGAATTCTAGGTGTTTTTCCACCCCATATAAATGACAAGATCAGACTGTCTAAGTTAAAAAAAAAAAGAATTTTGTTTGAAAAGACTGGGACACATTAAAACAAATACTAGAGCCTTGGTAAATTTCCATTTGTACACAATTAATCCTTCGTGCAAGGGAGGAAATTCCATTGTAAAATTATAGACATTATACGTTTTAAAAGGGTTACTATATAAAGGAATTTTAAATGGCATACTCTTTTGTAGACTGCATTTATAGTATAGTTGTGTAGACATTCTACACACTAAATGAGAAAAAAAGCAGGTTTGGAGAGACTAATTTACTATATTTAATTAATTTCAATTCAGTGGATTTTGTGTAGAGCTTTTAACAATGCATTGTCCCAAAGTGGATTTACAGAATAAACATATTATGAATAGAAATTTTACATTTACAAAGTTAGTATCTATAAGTTTATTCCTAATGAGTAATGGTGGTGACAGTAGCAAGAAAAAATTCCCTGAGACGGCATGAGGAAGAAAAATTTCCATTTATTACAGTTACCTCGTTGTTGAGGTGTACTGTTTAGTAATGGAGACCCAAGTGTAAAACTGTTCCTGGTGATTGTAACCCTAAGCCAATGTTCAAGTTCACGTTTATTTCTATAGAAATAAACTCTATTTTCACAATGAACATTGTCTCGAAGCAGCTTTACAGAATTAAAGAATGAAGGTGAATGATGTGATGATAAAGTCTGGGGCGACTGTGGTGAATAAAAACTCCCTTACATGTTATGAGGAAGAAACCTTGAGAGAAACAAGACTTAAAAGACTCAAACTCTTGATGTCACCCAAATGAGGATGGGTTCCCCTTTTGAGTCTGGTTCCTCTCAAGGTTTCTTCCTCATAACATCTAAGGGAGTTTTTCCTTGCCACAGTCGCCACGGCTGCTTATCAGAGGATAAATGCACCCATTCACCTTGAATGTTGATTTCTGTAAAGCTGCTTTGAGACAATGACTGTTGTGAAAAGCGCTATAGAAATAAACTTGACTTGATTTGACTTGACTTGACTCAAAAGGGGAACCTCCTCCTCATTTGGGTGACATCAAGAGGGTGATTATAGTCTTTAAATAATACAGAACACTGAAGAGTGAGAACGAACATGAGCACTGGAGTGATTATGAGTAATTACAGTTTGATACAGTCAGTTGAACCAGGAGCTTCTGAGCTACTCATTAAATAGCTTAACATCTGAGATCATCATAAATCCAACACCAGTGGTGGACGAAGTACACAAAGGATGTACTCCAGGATGTAAATATGACTCCAGTAAAAATAAAAGTGTATCTTTAAACTTTTAATTGTTTAAATGTACTTAAGTTTTCAAAGTATTGATTTATTATTACTATAATGTTCTATTATCCTTTTTATGACAAGATTTTTTATTTTTGTTTAAAGTGTAAAGACTCGAATGTGACTCTCAGCACACTGAACTATTAATAGAATGATATTAATGACTCAAACACTGATTGATTTCTATTATTATTATTATTATTAATATTATTATTATTATTTATAATTTTCATGAGCCCAAAACCCTCTTTTCAAGGACTTTAAAACAAAATAACGCAATTAAGATGTTTTTCCATCATTTATTCCTCTCAAACTGACGCTGAACTGTCTGTTGGTAATAAGTTGATACCACCAACTGACAATGGTGGTTTAAGCCTGAATGGCACTCTGGGTGAACCACATGTCAGGAAGCCACCAGCCATGCCTCACTCCAAGGCTCTCACTCAGCCTCACCCTGCTCTAATCGCCTGCACCTGTTCCACATTACCTTTCCCCTTTAAAGGGTCCCATTTCCACCTCATTCGCTGTCGGATCTACTAAGTTGCATACAGTGATCTACCCGACTCCTTACCACCATTCTCCTAGTACCGCTTCTAAGGAAGCATGCTAGACGGGTTTGCCTACATCGGCTCACAAAGGGGATAACCACGGTCTCTCCCTGCGTAAAGGATTATACCCGCATTCTGGATTATACTCGCATTACAGATTATACCTGTGTTACCGATTGTACCTGCATTACGGTTCGTGCTTCTCCTCGACCCTTGTATATGTTCAAATGCTAATAAAGACATGATTGATTTACTTCCGCTAGTCTGCGTGGTCCTAATCGTGATAGAAGATCCGACCTTGAAAGAAAAGAGGGGAATCGCTCTACCTCGATGGATCCGCAATCCATTTCCGTTTCGGATACTATCCGAAAGCCCACTGCCACTCTCCAGGAATCATTCTCACCGGCTCCAAAGTGGCAGCCAAAGTGGAGCGGCTTGCTGTAGAGCATCAGCCATTACATTAAGGTACAACCTGCCTAATTCCCCATCTTACTACTGACTGGAAAGGCTCTCTCTTGGGTCGGCATGGTGTGGAATGTGAATTGGGGCATTCTCAGCTTGTATGCCAGTTTTACCAGGAACTACACTGGGATGTTTGGGATGGTAACGGCAGACTTCCACTACAGCCCCCAACCTTTAGGGAAGGCCCCGGACCGGAATGCTGATGTCACGAGGTGCCTGTGCCACTTATACGCAGGCTATCCCATAGATCACCAGGGGCCCGAGTTCCAGTCTGGCTATCCTGGTCTCCGGGTCTCCAATCTCCGGTTTTCAAGCCCCACTGAGTACACCGCCCAGCCTCCAAGTCCCACTGGGGGCATCACCCAGCCGTTTTTCCTCACTGGGCATGGTTTAAAGTTTCTCCAAAGGCACTGTCAAGCTCCATGGTCCCTCCAAAGATGACACCGCACTTCAAAGTTCCTCTGAAGGCGCAATCACACTCCAAAGTCTCTCCAAAAGAGTCCTGCCGAGGGCACTGTCACGCCTCAAGTTTCCACTGGGGGCGTCGCTCTGCCTCGGACCTTGCCCGCCCTCAAGGGTGTTCCACCCAGCAAGCGCCACGGTAAAGGGTTATACCCGCATTACGGTTCGTGCTTCTCCTCGACCCTTGTATATGTTCAAACTCTAATAAAGACACGATTGCTTTACTCCTGCATCCTCCGTTTGGTCCTGATCGTGACACCATGCCATGACCCAACGTCTTCTTATTGAGAAGCTTGTCTCTGCTTCAGATTCCGTCACTGGATGAGTAAAACATATTCTCAGAACAGTCCACAAATTTGGACTTCATTTTATGTATAAATATTCACCCTAAATGCATTTATTGACCAATTAAAAACGTCATTGTGCACAATTTATCAAACTTTCAGAACCAAGTACCATAAAACTCTTTGGCTAATTGTAGCCACAAGATACATACAACATCTATATCCTTATATTTCTTATAATATAAGGAGGTGGTAGCTCAGTGGTTAAGGAATTGGGCTTTGGATCAGAAGATCACAGGTTCAAATCCCACCACCACCAAGCTGCCACTGCTGGGCCCTTGAGCAAAGCCCTAAAACCCTCCCTTGCTCAGTTGTAAGTCGCTCTGGATAAGGGCGTCTGCCAAATGCCGCAAATGTAAATGTTATAACTGGAGAGTAGAACTGTCATTACTGAACTCAGTACAGGACCTTTTTAGTACAATCCAAGAAAACCTTTTTGACATCACCACAATTGAAGGGAACTAAATCAAAACATTTAGCTACAATCCAATTGGACCAGTTACAGTAGGGTGGAATTGTTTTGTTGATACACAAATTATGTTAAGCTATATACTATAAATTATAATGGTTATGCAGCTAATATACATATTGTTGCTCTGTGCATAAAAGCACAGCAGACAACAGTATACCTTTAAATCTCAAAGGTTTCCACTGGGGGCGTCGCTCTGCCTCGGACCTTGCCCTTTGTTTTTTGTTTTTTTTTGTTTCCCCTTTTGAATTAGAGGAGACTGAAAGCAGGCACCACGCTGTCCCCCTTTTTCACCCACTTCCAAAAGAGGAGAGGAAGCGAGAGAGAGAGGAACACGCGTGCGAGAGCCCTGCCTCGGCACGTCGCGTGAGTGTTCGGTGATCACGTGGGTGATATTGCACGGTTTTAAATTTGTGTTATTGTACATTCATTGCATAAAAACGTTATTGTAATTATTGCAGTTAAA
>MU526172.1:42910-50974 GCA_024362625.1 Silurus asotus
GGATCCAATAGGCGCTGGTACGTCTCTAGATGGTTCGGGATGTTTGTGGGCATCTACTTCTACAAAAGGTCCGTAATCTTCACGAGGTGGGACGTGACTGGAGCTGGAGGAACCTCAGGGTGTCTCGGGATGGGGAGAGAAAGAGAAGCAGTGGAGAGGAATTAGCGTAGCTGCTGTTCATGATATTAACAGCACAAGTTGATAATGTGATGTGATCAGATGTTCTGGAGCACAAGGTTATGATGTGATGTGTGTTATGTGTAGAACTCGCTAAAAACATACGTCTTTAATCTGCACTTAAACTGGGAGAGTGTGTCTGAGCCCCGAACACTGTCAGGAAGACTGTTCCAGAGTTTAGGAGCTAAATGTGAGAATGTTCTACCACCTTTAGTGGACTTTGCTCTTCTAGGAACTACTAGAAGTCCAGAGATCTAGAAGTTTTGAGATCTCAGGGAGCGTGATGGATTGTAGCGTGTTAGAAGACTGGAGATACATGGAGATAAACCATTTAGTGTTTTGTAGGTAAGAAGCAGTAGTTTGTAGTGGATTAAAATCTTAACAGGAAGCCAGTGTAGGGACGAGAAGATCGGGGTTATGTGATCATATTTTCTTGACCTTGTAAGAACTTTGGCTGCTGCATTCTGAACTAACTGAAGCTTGTTTATTAATGATGCAGGACCTCCACCTAGTAATGCATTACAGTAGTCCAGTGTGGAGGTCATGAACGCATGGACGAGCTTCTCTGCATCAGATGTAGACAACATGTTTCTTATCTTAGAAATATTTCTAAGGTGAAGAAGGTTTATGGAACTTTGTTGATATGATTATTAAAAGTTGCTCTAAAATAACTCTCAGATCAGGAACAGAACTGGGCAGCGACAATTTTTTCTAAAATCTTACACATAATTGGGAGATTTGAAATAGTGTGGCCCTTAACCTGATAGCTCCTCATTTGTATCAACAAGATAAACATAAGTTACACTGGAAGAGGTCATATGTCAAATTACATGTGTGTGTGTGTGTGTGTGTGTGTGTGTGTGTGTGTGTGTGTGTGTGTGTGTACAGTCATTTTTTTCATAAAGCGTGTGTTGAGCCATGGCTGATGGAGCACAGGACCTGCCCCATGTGCAAGTGTGACATCCTCAAAGCTCTTGGAGTAGAGGTGAGCTGTGTGTGCATGCACGTGTGTTTGTGTGTTTGTGTGTGTGTGTCTGTGTGTGTGTGTGTGTGTGTTTGTGTGTTTGTGTGTGTGTGTGTGTGTGTGTGTGTGTGTGTGTTTGTGTGTTTGTGTGTGTGTGTGTGTGTGTGTGTGTGTGTGTGTTTGTGTTGTGTGTGTGTGTGTGTGTGTGTGTGTGTGTGTAAAGATTCCTGACAGATGTTACTGTCTCTCTATAGACGGATGTTGAGGAGCAGCACATGTCGACGGTCGCATCTGATTTGCATTCGTTCCCCAGCAGCACTGAGTTCTTACACACACACACTAACTCCAACACACACCTTAACTCTGAATCATACACACACAGTGACGCTGCCTCTTCCGGACACGAGTCTGTGCATGCAGTGGAGCAGCTGGGTCCTGCTGAGCACACACACGATGGTGAGACACACACACACACACACACTCTTTTACACACACACACACTGAGTTTAAGTTTTTGACTGAGTTGAGATAAACACTAACATTATACTAGAATTTTCAGTAGAACTGACTCACCTTATCTGCCTCTACTATGGACTATCAGGAGGAGATCAGGTAGAGGTGAGGTAGAGGTGAGGGGGGATGATGATGTAGAGGAGGAGGGGATCAGGAAGAGATGAGGAGGTGTAAATGATGACTCCACCTGTGTGTTTGCTGCTACGCCAGAGCTCTGGGTTTTTTTCGTTCCAATATTTTTGATCATTTAAAAAATGGCTGGATTTCAACAAAAGTGTGTTCAGTGATTATCTTCATTTCACTTGGGTTTCTTTAGCACATGATATTTACCCTGACATTCAACGATGGACAGGGAACATATTTCCAGAATCAGTGGATGAATGCTTTCTGACCTGTTTTCAATACTCCTCAATGCTCCTCAATGCTCCTCAATACTCCTTAATGCTCCTCAATACTCCTCAATGCTCCTCAATACTCCTCAATACTCCTCAATGCTCCTCAATGCTCCTCAATGCTCCTCAATACTCCTCAATGCTCCTCAATGCTCCTACTCCTCAATGCTCCTCAATACTCCTTAGTGTTCCTAAATGCTTCTCAGTACTCTTTTCCATAAAGTGGTCATATTTAACAACTGTGTGCTGTGTGATTGTTTTGCAGGTTTTGAGGCAGTGTGTGTGGAAATGCAGCCACACTACGATAATCCCGCCTTTGAGAATGAAACTCGTAGCTAGGAGCTGGGACTGTGACACACACACACACACACACACACACACACACACACACACACACACACACACACTGTATACATTTACAGTCACAGGCTTTAAAGAAATGAATGTAATATTATTATCTGTGTGAGAAACTAAATGAATAACTTTATACTGTGCTCTCTGGGAGAAAAGTGCACTCACAGTGAAGCTCAGCGATAAGCTCACTATTTTAAAACAAACCTTTTAAAATAAATAATTTGAAATTATTCTTTATATTTTATTATTATTCATATGCGTTTCTTGTGTGTCTCAATGTGGCCTTATTGGTATCTTCTGTACTCTGATTTACTGATAAAAATAATAAAATTTTTTAATTTGAATCATATTCTCTAAAAATGTAAATAAATCCTCTTTTTATCACAAAAGTGTATAAAAAATAAATAAATAAAATGCAGAGTTGTCTGAGTTATTGTGTGTGTGTGTGTGTGTGTGTGTGTGTGTGTGTGTGTGTGTGTGTTCGCTCTGGACACGGACGTCTGCTTAATGCCACAAATGTTTACTCATCACACCACCAGGGGGCGCTGGTGTGTAACTGAAAGGTCGAGAAATGAATCAGGTTCAACACATTTATCAGAAGGCGCCCTTTAAGCAGTGCATGCTGGGAACTGTAGTTTATAGCGGTGTATGACACCACCGGGGTGCACCACAACACTACAAGTCCCATAATCCTTCCGTATTGGCAGAGTTTCTGCCGACGTGGGAAACAGTATCCCATATCAAAAACACACACTTACTTACGAGCTTATGTGCACATAACACACACACACACACACACACACACACGGTGACATGTGCAACGCATGTGCGCGCCGATATGTGGCTCAAACCGGAAGAAGTGCTTCTGAAGAACGCGCTGAAATTATGGGTGACGGAAAAATCCAACGACTATTTTATCTTGCAGAGGAGGAGAGGACACGGGGACAACAGCGCCGGACTGACAGGTGAGACAGGTGTGGGGGGTGAGATACACAGAAAGGTGGGGGTGTGAGACACGCAGACAGGTGCCGGGTGAGACACGCAGACAGGTGCCGGGTGAGACACGCAGACAGGTGCCGGGTGAGACACGCAGACGTAGGGGGTGTGAGACACGCAGAAAGGTGGGGGGGTGAGACACGCAGAAAAGTGGGGTGTGAGACACGCAGACAGGTGCGGGGTAAGACACGCAGACGTAGGGGGTGTGAGACACGCAGACGTAGGGGGTGTGAGACACGCAGACGTAGGGGGTGTGAGACACGCAGACGTAGGGGGTGTGAGACACGCAGACAGGTGCGGGGTGAGACACGCAGACGTAGGGGGTGTGAGACACGCAGACGTAGGGGGTGTGAGACACGCAGACAGGTGCGGGGTGAGACACGCAGACGTAGGGGGTGTGAGACACGCAGACGTAGGGGGTGTGAGACACGCAGACAGGTGCGGGGTGAGAAAGGTGGGCGGTTAATCAGGTAAATGCCCCAATAATCCCACTGATTACTGAAAAACTTACAGCTTACAATTAATACACTACATCTGTTTACTACATTGACTTATCTACCGCGTGTGTGTGTGTGTGTGTGCGCGTGCGTGCGTGCGTGCGTGCGTGTGTGTGTTAGGTCTCCTGGTTGGAACGTTGGACACGGTGTTTGATTCCACAGCAAAAGTGGCTCCTTATCGCATTTTACATCAAACACCTGATTCACAGGTGTACTGGAACATCGCCTGTGGTGAGTGTGTGTGTGTGTGTGTGTGTGTGTGTGTGTGTGTGTGTGTGTGTGTGTGTGTGTGTGTGTGTGGAATTATGCCCCATGACTTCTAATGATGTTGAGGTGCCCTAAGAGTAATGAGACAAGATGTTAAAAGTCAGTGTGTGTGTGTGTGTGTGTGTGTGTGTGTGTGTGTGTGTGTTCAGGTGCATCTCTGGATGAGATCTCTCAGCACTGGGACTGGCTGCAGCTCAACATCATGAGAACGCTCTCTGTGTTTGACTCCGGTGATGACATCACCAGCTTTGTTCAGGGCAAGATCAGAGTAGGATGTGCACACACACACACACACACACACCAATAATGGCAAGATTGACAAGCACAAAGACTATGCCTTATACCGTGTGTGTGTGTGTGTGTGTGTGTGTGTGTGTGTGTGTGTGTGTGTGTGTGTGTGTAGGGGTTAATTGTAGAGGAAGATAAGGTGAGTGAGGAGGATCCTGAGCGTTTCCGTGAAGCTGCGCTGCGGTTCGAGCGTTTGTTCTGTCTGCCTAAACAGGAGAAACTCGTGACCTACTTCTCCTGTAGCTACTGGAAAGGTCGTGTCCCAAATCAGGGCTGGATCTACCTCAGCACTAACTTCCTGTGTTTCTACTCCTACTTACTGGGCAATGAGGGTAAGACATGCGCACACACACACACACACACACACACACACACACTGCCTAAACAGGAGAAACTCGTGACCTACTTCTCCTGTAGCTACTGGAAAGGTCGTGTCCCAAATCAGGGCTGGATCTACCTCAGCACTAACTTCCTGTGTTTCTACTCCTACTTACTGGGCAATGAGGGTAAGACATGCGCACACACACACACACACACACACACACACACAAACACACACACACACACACACCACACACACACACACACACACACACAGCACTATGACCAGAATGTAAAATAAGTAACAGTTCAGTTTCTTTACTGCAGTTATTAATAATAACTATAGAATAATTAATTTTACATTCTCAGAGCTGCACATTTTATTCAGGAGAAATCCGTAAACATTAGATTAATTCTAGAATCTGATTTGAAACTGAATGTGTGTGTGTGTGTGTGTGTGTGTGTGTGTGTGTGTGTGTGTGTGTGTGTGATTACTACCCCCTCAGTGAAGCTGACGTTCTCGTGGTGTGAGGTGAGCAGGTTGGAGCGAACCTCGAGTGTGTTGTTAACGGAGTGTATCCGTGTGTGTGTGAGAGATGAGGATCACTACTTCTCCATGTTCCTGCGGCTGCAGCACACGTATGAGCTCATGCAGCACCTTGCTGACTACGCCATTGCACGCATGTTTGACAAGGAGACCTACAACACACAACACCCACTGAGAGACCCACTACACATCACTCAAAGGTACACACTGCAAAACTTACATTACACAACACTACACTCACACTTACACAACACACTTACACAACACTACACTCACAC
The DNA here is from genome assembly GCA_024362625.1 of Silurus asotus. Taxonomy (NCBI): domain Eukaryota; kingdom Metazoa; phylum Chordata; class Actinopteri; order Siluriformes; family Siluridae; genus Silurus; species Silurus asotus. The sequence goes on from MU526172.1 coordinate 48,505, forward strand.
TTACACATCACAATTACACAACACTACACTCACACTTACACAACACTACACTCACACTTACACATCACACTTACACTTACACAACACTCACACACATCACAATTACACAACACTACACTCACACTTACACATCACACTTACACTACACTCACACTTACACATCACACTTACACAACACTACACTCACACTTACACATCACACTTACACTTACACAACACACTTACACAACACTACACTCACACTTATACTACACTCACACTTAAACAACACACTTACAATACACAGTGACACTACATATTTACACTATTAATACCGTACACATTTAAACAATATTTTATCGTTTTCAATTCACAGGTCTTTGGAGACACACATGAGGAATCAGGCTTTCCGCTCATTCTTTCGTCTTCCACGCAATGAAAATCTGTGTGAAGTTCACGAGTGTTTCCTCTGGCTGCCTTTTAGCCACACACACATACTTGGGAAGATCTGTGTTTCTGAGAGATATGCATGCTTCTCTAGCCAGGATGGAAACCAGTGTACTGTCATCATCCCACTGTGTGAGGTGTGTGTGTGTGTGTGTGTGTGTGTGTGTGTGTGTGTGTGTGTGTGTGTGCGTGTGTGATTCTTTTTGTCAATGTGTTTTATGTATGTTCTGTTTATTTATATATATATATATGTGTGTGTGTGTGTGTGTGTGTGTGTGTGTGTGTGTGTGTGTGTGTGTGTTTGTTAGGTGGTGAGCGTGGAGATCCTGGACCGCAGTACTCGTGCACTGAGTGTGTGTGTACGTGGTAAACGAGCTTTTCGTTTCTCTGAGGTTCGTGATTTGGACCGTCTGGGATCCACCATTCGCAAGTGTGTGACATCATCGAGTCCCCAGCATTCCCACAGTGCTCAGGTGACCTCCAGCTTTCTTATCTTACTTCTTCCTCTTCCTCTTCCTGTTCCACCTCACATATTTATACATGTATTTAAGCATATGTGTAACCTTATACCCTATTGTGTGTGTGTGTGTGTGTGTGTGTGTGTGTGTGTGTGTGTGTGTGTAGCTCTCTCTGTGTGATGATGAGGAGGAGATGATGGTAGGGCAGGTTCCAGCGCCGGTTCCGGTTCCAGTCAGCACTGAGGCTTTAATGAATGTTTTTCATCCACATGATGCTGAAAATCTCGACCCGAAAATGGTGAGTTTTATTTAGTGCAGCTAGTTGAGTGTGATGTTAGCATTAGCTTAGCTTAGCACAGGAAAGACATGTGCTTTCAAATAGTTCGCTTTAGATGAGCTGCTTGTGTTAGCTAACATGAAGTAAAGTGTGTTTCAGTGCTGATACACTGCTGAGTACAGCAGTAGCTCACTGTTAGTGTTGATCAGCATTAGCTTTGTATTAGCTATAGGAGGGACTTTATTGCAGATGTAGTTGTCTTTTGTCATGTGACCTTGTGTTTGACAGCTGAAAGAGCGAATGAAGGAGCAGTCATGGCAGATCCATTTTGCTGAGTACGGTAGAGGAAGTGCAATGTTTCGCACCAAGAAAACGCGAGAGCTCGTTGTGCGCAGTCTTCCAGAAACACTGCGTGGAGAACTGTGGATGCTTTTCTCAGGTGTGTGTGTGTGTGTGTGTGTGTGTGTGTTTCAGTCTTCAGTGTTTAATTGTAGTGTATAATCCTCATTACTCCATGTTTATTGAGAATTATAACATTGTTAGCTTCTTCTCAGTTTCACTCGAATGTTTACTGTCAGTTTGAACTCAGTTTTCTGTTAGCTCACTGTGTGTGTGTGTGTGTGTGTGTGTGTGTGTGTGTGTGTGTGTGTGTGTGTGTAGGTTCAGTAAATGAAATGGCCTCCCACCCCGGGTATTATGCGTCTCTGGTGGATGAGAGTGTGTGTGTTAGCAGTTCGATAGCGTGTGATGAGATTGAGCGTGACCTGCACCGCTCACTTCCTGAACACCCGGCTTTCCAGAGTGACCGAGGAATATCGTCCCTGCGCAGAGTGCTAACGGCGTACGCTAACCACAACCCCACTATCGGCTACTGTCAGGTATACACACTCGAACACATATACACACACACACACATATATACACACTCATACACACTCAAACACATATGCACACACACACACACACATATACACACTCATACACACTCGAACACATATGCACACACACACACATATATACACACTCATACACACTCGAACACATATGCACACACACACACACACACATATACACACTCACACTCAAACACATATGCACACACACACACACACATATACACTCTCATACACACTCGAACACATTTGCACACCCACACACATATATACACACTCATACACACTCGAACACATATGCACACACACACACATATATACACACTCATACACACTCGAACACATATGCACACACACACACACACACATATACACACTCATACACACTCGAACACATATGCACACACACACACACA
>MU526172.1:53779-66077 GCA_024362625.1 Silurus asotus
GTGTGTGTGTGTGTGTTAAAAAATGTGTTGTACTCAGATAAATAAAAAGTAAACACAATGTAATACAATTATTAAATACAATTGACTTGTGTGCATGAATGTGTGTGTGCATGATATATATATATACATACACACACATGTCGATGGGTGTGTGTGTGTGTGTGTGTGTGTGTGTGTGTGTGTGTGTGTATAGGTGCCCTTGTGGACCAGGCAGTGTTTGAGGAGATGATTCGTACTCACCTGACCCAGCTGACAGATCACATGACTGAGCTGTCATTCCTGTCATCATTGTCATTGTCATGGTTTCTGACACTCTTCATCAGTGTGTTGCCAATCGAGAGCTCGGTCAGTGTACTCGATTGTTTCTTCTATGATGGAATTCGATTCGTTCTTCAGCTCGCTCTCACTGTCATTCACCACAACATGTCCCACCTCCTCCACTGCCATGATGATGCTGAGGCTGTCACTGCCCTCAACAGGTGACCTTTAACCTTCAGATCTAATTAATGTAGAATATACACCTCTCTCATTGTCTATATACACACACACACACACACACACACACACACACACTTACACTGATGATGTGTTACAGGTTTTTTGACAGTGTGGTAAATAAGGACAGTCCTCTTCCAGCCACAGTACAGCAGGCAACTGCAGCGATCAATCATAGCTCAGACCAGGAGAGCATCGACATCAGTGACCTAATCAAAGAGGCCTACACAGTATACACACACATACACACACATATACATACACACACACACACACACACACACACACACAGAGTTCGAAAAACACGCCCTATTACATATTACATACTGTTCTGTCACCTCTCTTCTCGCTACATGTATATATGTAATTACTGTGCGTGTGTGTGTGTGTGTGTGTGTGTGTGTGTGTGTGTGTTAGAGATTTGGTGAAATTCGGTGGGAGGATGTGGAAAACATGCGCAGACGCAACAAACTGCACGTCATTCACACCCTTGAAGAGACGACAAAACAAAATGTTGTGAGTAAAAACAAGAACATTTTTATACACAAATTATTTATCTCAGAATTTTACAATATACACAATTTATCATTATTTAGGCTGCAACTAATGATTCTTTTGATAATCATTTAATTGGATGATTATTTTTCAATTAATTAAGTAAAAAAAAAAATGCATAATTAATCCTACTATATAAAACCCTAATTCAGGAAATGTACGTATAAAAGTGGAGCTAAAAAATGCAAAAGTCACATTAAGTTTAAGTATCTTTAATTTTGACACTTTATAAAGTTCATGGTGCTGCTTGTTAAAGAGTGAAAGGGGGATTTCTCCTTCAACAAATTTACTCATGCTGAGTTGTTTCTTTCTGTAAAAAAAATAATCAAACTAGCCTTTGAGTACGCAAAGTGAACCATTTTGTGTAAATCAACATTAGTATTGTTTTTAATGAGAATAACAGCATTGTTGACAACCATACTTATAAAAATCATTATAAAATATAATACAACATTGTTTTGACAATTTCTGTTTTAAGAAAATACACAGGCATTTTGTTTATTTGTGAAGATATAAACATCTAAAATATATAAATAATTTAATTTTGTATAATAATTTATTGATACATTTTATAAATACACACACTGAAAATAAGCATGTGAAGTAGTCAAGCGGCAGTAAATCATGTTTGAAAGCAGTGAAGTTACTGTTGTAGTGGAGAAATGCTATAAAGAGAATGATGAAATGCAGCAAGCTGACGGACGTAAATCCCTGAAAAACACCAGCGATTAAAAATGTGCTCGTTTACTGCTGCTGCTATTTGCTGCTTTTAGATTTAGTGTTTGTTCTCAGCGGTTTAAAGCGAACTGATTGCGGGACCTGATGCTCATGAGGCAGAACGGATCCAGTGCGACTGTCCTGAAGTTCCAAACACACCGTTTACACAATAACACTTCATTAAACTACACAATTTACACATGATGAGGACAATAGTTTTAACTGACCGTGCTGATGTTTCACCTTCATCCATGACTCGCGTCACACACTTTTCTCGTGCAAACACGTAAACTTGAGCAGCCCTAATCGTTATATATTATTAATAATAATAAAATTAATGATAATAATGATTGCGTATTATACAGTAATAATAGTTTAGTGTAGATTATAGAATATAGAATTCACTCTTAACCGCTTTAAAATGTTTTGTTTGTTGTGTTTTTGTTTAGTTGCGAGTTGTTGCTCAAGATGTAAAGTTTAACATTTCTCAGCTGGAGGAGCTTTACTTACTGTTTAAGGTAATACTCACACACACACACTCTCGCACACACTGTCTCTCACACACACTCACACACACTCACTTTCTCACACACACTGTCTCTCACACACACTCACTCTCTCACACACACTCACACTCACTCTCTCACACACACTCACTTTCTCACACACACTCACTTTCTCACACACACACACTCTCACACACACTGTCTCTCACACATACTCACACACACTCACTTTCTCACACACACTGTCTCTCACACACACTCACTCTCTCACACACACTCACTCTCTCACACACACTCACTCTCTCACACACACTCACTTTCTCACACACACTCACTTTCTCACACACACTCACTCTCTTACACACACTCACTCTCTCACACACACTCACTCTCTCACACACACTCACTTTCTCACACACACTCACTTTCTCACACACACTCACTCTCTCACACTCACAGACACTCACTCTCTCTCACACACTCTCACACACACTCACTCTCTCTCTCACTCTCTCAGACTCACTCACTCTCTCACACACACTCACTCTCTCACACACACACACTCACTTTCTCACACACACTCACTCTCACACACACACACACACACTCACTTTCTCACACACACACTCACTTTCTCACACACACTCACTCTCTCACACACACTCACTCTCTCACACTCACTCACTCTCTCACACACTCACACACACACACTGTCTCACACACACTCACTCTCTCACACACACTCACTTTCTCACACACACTCTCTCACACACACTCACTTTCTCACACACACTCACTTTCTCACACACACTCACTCTCTTACACTCACAGACACTCACTCTCTCACACACACTCACTCTCTCTCACTCTCTCAGACTCACTCACTCTCTCACACACACTCACTCTCACACACACACACTCACTTTCTCACACACACTCACTCTCACACACACACACACACTCACTTTCTCTCACACACACTCACTCTCTCACACACACACTCACTCTCTCACACTCACTCACTCTCTCACACACTCACACACACACACTGTCTCACACACACTCACTCTCTCACTCACACACTCCTTCTCTCACACACACTCACTCTCTCACACACACTCACACACACTCTCGCACACATACACTCTCACACACACACACACACTCTCACACACACTGTCTCTCACACACACTCGCACACATACACTCTCTCACACACTTGCACTCACACACACACACACTCTCTCACACACTCACTTACACTTTAACACACACAAACACACACTTACACTCACACACCCAATTACACTCTCACACAAACACACTTACATACACACACATACACACACTCTCTCACACACACTCACAATCACTCACTCGCACTCTCACACACAAGCTCACACTTATTCACACTCTTACACAAACACACAATCACACACACACACTCACAAACACACAATCACACTCTCACACATGCACACACTCACACTGTCACACTCTCTCACACACACAGTCGCAATCTCACACATACATACACGCACACACACACGCACTCACACTACCCCCCCCCCCCCCCCCCCCCCCCCCCCCCCACATACACACACACACACACACAGTCTCACACAAACACACACACTCACTCCCATACATGCACACTCACTCTTACTCATACGCACACACATGCAGTAGTAGCTCTGAATGGTCTGTGTGTGTGTGTGTGTGTGTGTGTGTGTGTGTGTGTGTGTGTGTGTGTGTGTGTGTGTGTGTGTTTGAGACAGAGGCAGCACTTCCTCAGCTGTTATTGGTCAGTCAGCAGTCCCACTCTACAGAATCACGACCCAAGTCTCCCGTATCTCGATCAGTACCAACTGAACCTGGACCAGTTCAGCTCACTCTTTACCCTGCTGTTACCATGGAAACACACACCCAAAGACGCTGTGACTCGTTCAGCGTTCCAGCTCGCAGATGACAATGGAGACGGACTCGTCAACTTCAAAGAATTTATATGCCTACTGGGTAATCTCGTGACCCCCGAGCTCTGATCTTTTAACTTGCGTCTCACACATTTTTTTTATGTGCGTGTGTGTGTGTGTGTGTGTGTGTGTGTGTGTGTGTGTGTGTGCGCGCTCACATGTTTTACAGATACTCTGTACAATGGCTCATTTACAGAAAAGCTGAAGTTTTTCTTTAAACTTCATCTCCAACCAGGTACACTATATCCTACTCCTTATGCCCTACACACTACATTCCTCACCCTACACCAGACATGTGTAAACTACAGCTCGTGGGCCACACACACACGACCCGTTGGGTTTATTAATCCGACCCGCAGAACGTGAACAAATTCTATAAAAATAGTTGTTCAATTTACCTTCCCCCTGTAATGCCCACGTTTCCCCTAAAGATGGCGCACTTCAGCTCCATTGGCGTTGTTCGGGTGCAGTATTCTCTTCTTCTCTAAAGAGGGATTAATCTGATACTCTATAAAAACTGCCACAGTTTCTGATAAACACCTCGGATCTCTTCTGAGAACTGCCACAAAAAATCTTACTGCAGACTTTGATGAACTGATAAAATATGGAGTTCAACAACAACAACACCTCCTACTGAAACTCAACTTCTGCTGTGTTTATTGCTGCACTGGCAAAAAAAAAGATCAACAAATTGTTGTGTGTGTGTGTGTGTGTGTGTGTGTTTCAGCAGATTTTCCTGTCTGTAGGGCTTTAAGGTCTCATGCCTCTCCTGTCCCTGCTGAAGGTCTCTCTCTCTCTACTCGTCTTTCTGGTCAGCTGTCACTTGTTTATTCACTTCCTCTCTGCACTTCCTTCAATTCCTTTCACTCTGTGTGTGTGTTTGTGTGTGTGTGTGTGTGTGTGTGTGTGTGTGTGTGTGTGTGTGTGTGTGTGTGTGCACATGCGGGATGAAAGGGACTTGAGTTGTTTTGTGTCTGGAGCAAGAATTTAATTTTCAAGAATAAAGTGAGGGGTTATGAAGAGGAGAAAAAAGCAGTAGATACTTGGGTGAGAAACATGGAGACTTTAATGAGGAGTGACGTGGAACCCTGAGGAGCAGTTTTGAGGCAGATAACACAAATATTGTAATTAGAGAGATTTTTGGGGAACAGTGTTTATTCTAACAGCAGCAGATTAAGACTGACCTAGATGATGCCGAGATTCTTTCTGACCTGTATAGTGCTCTGTGTGGGAGGGGCTTATTCTGTCTCTCTCCTGTCAATCACAGCAATACAAGCCAGTCATTGGAATCTGTGAGGTAATTTTGAGGAAGAGGGACTGGAGTCTTAGAGGAGATTGTGTGACTCTCTCCCTCCTCAGATGGAGTCATGGAGAGGAATTTGCCAAAAAATGGCCAAAACCAAAAATAGCATAAAAGAGCAAGAATAATTGAGTTTCAAAATCCAGTGTTTGTTTCTTTGTAAAAATAATTATTTGTTAAATGCAGGTTTTTTTGGAAGATCTTGTTTTTTCCATGAGAAGTCACGTGGATTGATGTAATTTTATTTGTATGAGTTGAAGTGTATAAAATATATATCCTAATTATTTTGTTGATACATTTTTTAATTCAGTGATTTAACCAGACATGTTCCTGTGTTTAGGTTGTACTGATGAAGGAGTGATCAGGAAAAGTCCAGAAAGAGGTGATGATCATAATCCATCATCCCTTCATCTCATTATTTATGTGTTACACTTGAAACCTGTCTCTGTCTCTCTAACCTGTCAAACAATATTTTAGTTATATTTCAGTGATTTTTCATTTTTCTATCTCACAATCTCACTCTTACTTTTTGTCTTTTTGTTATTCTTTTTTCTTTCAGCACGTGGGAAGGTGGATCTCCAGGAGTACCTGAAACAGTGGCAGGATGAGTTACAGAAGAAAGAGGAGAACATCAAAGATTTGCCTCGAATTAATCAGGTTCAAAACCCCACCCCCCACGGGAACCCCCCCCCCCCCCCCACACACACACACACACACACACACACACACACACACACACACACACACACACACACACACATACACATACATACTTTGTGTGTTTAAAACAATACGTGTGTGTGTGTGTGTGTGTGTGTGTGTGTGTGTGTGTGTGTGTGTGTGTGTGTGTATTAGGCCGAGTTCGTTCTCCTGTCTAAGACTCTGTATAACATTTTCCATGGAGACGAGGAGGAGGAGCTTCTGTATCATGCCGTTGCCCGGGTAACTGGCTTGTTGCTGCGAATGGAGGAGGCGGGGCGAAAACTGCAGAGTCCATCAAGATCCTCTCCAAAGGCCAAGCCCCAGACATTACAGGCCACACCCCCAGCAACACAGCAAGCCGACAACATGTCTCACCAGACCCCCAGGTCTCTGTCCACTGACCCGTCACCTTCCTCTGATACAGGCTCCGCCTCCTCAGCTACAAGCAGCCCTACAGGGACCGGCAGCTCAGCTAAGACCACACCCCCAGACACACCCTCTCCTCCGGATGGGGGCGGAGACTGGAGTTTCTCCTTCGAGCAGATTCTTGCCTCGTTACTGAACGAACCTTGTGTTGTTACATTCTTTGAGAGGACCACAGACACACATGCACTTATCGCACATGCACACGCACACCAGCTCGCACACATACGTTGAACACACTTAACACACATCCTTCATACATACACATGTGTATGTGTGTGAGAGAGAGAATCAGTAAGCAGATGAAGTTCTGATGTTGTGTAACATGTTATGGAAATTAAGTTTGTGTTGCATTGTTTCTGTGCTACAGTGTAGAAATATAATTATAAATAATGGATGATTTATACAAAATTATTAATTAAAAAATCTCTAAAGTGCTTCATCATGTTTATCTCACATGGCTGATTAGCATTATTGTCATTGTTAATCATTTGGTCATGAAATCATGCTAATTTATCACAGAAATTAACTCATAATAAACATTATGATCACATGCCTGAAGAAGTTTGAGCATTTATATTAAAATATAAAGATATAAAAGAAAAATATAAGATATAAAATCACCCAATAAACACATATCACTGATGCCAGATCAGGGGAGTGGTGTTTGTGTGTGTGTGTGTGTGTGTGTGTGTATGGACATCTTGCCATATTGATGACTAAGCGTAACTCTATATAGAAATAGGTTAAAATAATTTGTATTTATATATATATAATATATATATCATTTCTGAGATGGGCGGTGCATCAGGTTTTGTACTTGTATTTGAAATGATTATTCTGAGTGGCACTGGTGACAAAATCAACACTATATTTTTCTTTAGTTGTGTTTTATACACACACACACACACACACACACACACTCCAGGATCGTGTAATGGTATAATGTGTTTAGTGTGTGTTCTGGCTCTTGTGCCCCTCACTTAAGCCACTTTAGTGGATGTGATTTATGTTGTGAGTTTAATAAATGTACAATTGTTTGTGTGTGTGTGTGTGTGTGTGTAAACTAGGGTTGTTTCCCAGCTTGCTTTAAATAATGGTGTGTTATTATAGAAAGATAAATGCAAAATAAGGCTGCATTTAGTTTGCTTTGTACATGTAATTTGCACAAAGACAATGAAGTTTAATCTAATCAAAATAAGAACACAGACAGCTCCGTGGCCAGACAGACAGGTGATTGGTGTAACTGAGCACTGGCATTTAGTGTGTGAAGGTAAAATTATTTCAGAAGCTTGTCCCAGAATAGCAAACTCCCCTCTGACTTCTGACCTGCACCTGTCAGGATTTATATAGTCTGAGTGTGAGGAAAGAAATGTGGAGTTTTATATTCCTCTTCTCCTGCCATCTGTCATTATCAACACGTTTACTACAGTCAAATGACTCCTAAATAACGGGATAACAATTACTGAATTGATCAGTCAAATTATTTATCGCAGAATAACCAAATTTACTTAGGATATACTTTGAAATTGGCCGGTTTTCAGATCTTCCCAGAAATTCCAGATTGATCCAAACTCTGCCAGATTTCATTAAGGTCAAACTGCCAGATTTCACTCAGGTTTACCATTATCTAATATGCATTAGAATTGCTCTGGTTACCTCAGATCTTCCCTAGAATTTCTCAATTTACCTAGGATGTTTCACAGAAATGCTTGTAAATATTCCCCAAAATGGCTTGATTTAGCTCTAATTTACCCCAGAATGGCACAATTTACCTCAGGTCTACCTAAGAATTGCTTAATTTACCTAGGGAAATTGCTGTGTAATTCTGGGGTAAATCTGAGGTAAATTAGGCAATTTTGTGAAAGATCTGGGATAAATTGTTAATTTCTGTTGAAGGCCTGAATAAATCAAGCAATTCTGGTGTATATACTAAATTAATTAGGTTATTATGTGGATTTGATGTAAATCAGGCAATTTAAGAATCGATCTGAGGTAAATCAGTAAATTTCTAATAAGGTGTATTATAAATTAATAAGGTAATTCCAGGATAGATTCAAGGTAAATTAGATAATTCTAAGGTAAATCAGCTAATTTATATATTTACTAATTGTAAAACAAGCAATTTTATGGAATATCTGAGGTAAATCGCAGAGAGTCGATCTGCAGCGAATCAAGCAGTTCTTACACCAGAATTGCACAATTTACTTTAGATCTATCCCAGAATTTACCTCAGATATTTCTCAGGACTGCCTGATTTACCTCAGATCCTCCCCAGCATTCCATGATTTACCTCAGATCTTTCTCAGAATTGAATGATATACCCAAAATTGTTTGGTTGTCTGAACTTAATTTAAGGCAATTATTAGAGGTAGCTAAGTGGTTGAAGCTCTGAGGTTTTTGATCATAAGGTCAGGGGTTGAGGTCAGTTAACCCTGTTTTCGCCAAGCCGCCCCTTTCTAGAAAGGTGAGAGAAAAAAATTAGTAAAAAATAATTTTATTATAATTTATTGAATATGTGACAAATAAATGCTATTTTTCTTCTTGTAGAGTATGTCTGTGTTAAATCTGGAAAGTTTTGGAAAATCTCAGGTAAAGCAAGCAGTTCTGGGAAGAATTTAGGTAAATCATGCAATTCTGGTGTAAAACAGAGGTAAATCAGGCAAATTTGATGTATCTGAGATCTGAGATGAAGCGTTTGAACCTGGGAAGTTTTCTAACATATAGTGAATTAGGTCTGGGAATGATTTGATGTAAATTAAGAATTCCCTTATTAATTTAGGATATGTATATATAGGTATATCATAAATTAATAAGGGAATTCTGGTATAGATAAATTAGGCAATTCTAAGATCTAAAATCATACAAAAGTGCATTGAGTCTCTATCAATGAATAAATTGACCTATACATTAAAATCGCTGGATTTACTTAAAAAACTCCCCAGAATTAAACTCTTTATCTCAGATTTTCCCCAAAAGTGCCCGATTTACCTCAGGTCCTCCCCCAAATAAAAAACATAACCTCAGATTTACCCCCAAATTTGTTTGATTTACCTCTGTTTTACCCCATAATTGCATGATTTACCTAAATACATCTTTGCAGAAGATCTGAGGTAAATCAAACAGCCTTGTGTGGAGTCAAAAACCTGTCTCTGAAAGTCAACAAAACAAAAGAAATGGTTGTTGACTTCAGGAGAGCACAGAGCAACCATCGATGGATTCTCCATGGAGATCGTCAAGAGCACCAAATTGCTTGGTGTTCATTTGATGGATAATCTCACCTGGTCACTCATCACCAGCTCCATCAGCAAGAAAGCCCAGCACCGTCTCTACTTTCTAAAAAGGCTCATCTCCCTCCCCCGATCCTGACCACGTTGAACAGAGGGACTTTTGAGAGCATCCTGAGCAGCTGCATCACTGCCTGGTTTGGGAACTGCACCGTCCCTGATCGCAAGACCCGACAGAGGATAGTGAGGGCAGCTGAGAAGATCATCAGAGTCTTTTTCCCCTCCATCATTGACATTAACACCAAAGCCAACAGCATTGTGGACAACCACACACACCTGTCACACACACCCCTCACATACACTCTTAATCCTCCTGATATCAGGGAAGCGGTTCTGAAGCATTCGTGCTGTCACATCTGGACGGTGTAACAGTTTCTACACTCAAGCCATCAGACTTTTTAATACAGAACTGAACTGAACTCTCTCACACACACACACACACACACACATCCACACAACTGTGTGACTGATGTGTACAACCCAGGCTCAACACACACTCGTACTCACTTTACACACCCATGTCTTCAGTACCACTTACATTACATCACTTCATTACCATAAACTGTTTACATGCCGTTTTTGCACATCTTCTCTGGATTTCTGCTATTTGCTCTTTTGCACAACATTTTGGGGTTTGTTTTATTTTGCTGTTCACTTTACGTCTCTTACACACCACAGTGTGTAAAATACAACAGATTTACTGGGGGCACTATTTTGTATTTTCTGTATTTGTCTTACACTGTCTCGTGTTGTCTTTGCACTGTTTGCAACAGGTTGCACACGATGCACTTTATGTGGCGAGGACACTTTACTAGTCCTTAACTCTGTGTTTTCGTTTTCTGTGATTGTTGTTGAATGTAGCACCAGGGTTCCAGAGGAAAGTTGTTTAATTTCACTGTGTAATGCGTCAGCTATATATGGTTGAAATGACAATAAAAGCTTCTTGACTTGACTTGACTTGACTTGATAGAGACTCAAAGCACTTTAAGGATTTATTTTAGAATTGCCTAATCAACATCAAGTCTATACCAGAACTATCTTATTCATTTGGGATATACATTTACATTTGCGGCATTTGGCAGACGCCCTTATCCAGAGCGACTTACAACTGAGCAGGAGAGGGTTTTAGGGCTTTTGCTCAAGGGCCCACTTTAAGGATTTATTTTAGAATTGCCTAATCAACATCAAGTCTATACCAGAACTATCTTATTCATTTGGGATATACCTTACAATTGAATATTTTAACTCAGATCTTCCTCAGAATTAGTTGACTGACCTCAGATCTATTCTAAAATTGCTTAATTTACCTCAAAACTTCCCCAGAATTACCTATTAATATAGGATATACATTAGAATTACATGATTTACTTCAAAACTCCAGAGAATTAAACACTTTATCTCAGATCTTCCCCAAAATTGCCTGATCTAAAAACTTTAGATCTTGTCAGTCATTGTAAATCAAGCGATTATATGGAATATCGGCAGTAAAAAGGGCATTTCTGGGGAAGATCTGTGAATTTACCACAGATCTTTTTTAGAATTCCATGATCTACTTCAGATATTTAATAAAATTGCTTTACAAGTATTGAATTGATCAGTAAATAGTTTTTACCTAAAAAAATAGCCAAAATGTTTTCATTTGAATCAGATATATCCAAAAATTGCATGTTTTTTTCCACAGATCTTCCCTAGATTTGCCGATTCCTCCACAGATTTGAATGATGTTGGAACTCAGGCCCCATGTCTGAATAGACATAAAAATTAATTGCCTCAAAACTCAAATTAGTTTTAGATATTCAGTAATCAATTACCAATAAGTTTAAAAACTTTAAACAATACATAAACAAACCAAATGAAGACATCTTTCAGTCACAGATGAGAAGGAGCAAATCAGCTTTATTGCAGTTCAGACCTGTCCTATGAAGCTCTCGGAAGAAAACCATCCTGACAGCAATGGCACCCGTTAGCATTTACATGCGAGTGCGAAATTAACATAAACAATTCCTCACGTTTTATATCTCACATCTATTTAAATTTGAATATTTCCTCTAATATCCCCTCGCTTACAATTTATATACACCAATTATTTTACAAAGCTTTGCATATGCAATCTAGGGTTAGGGTTGCAATCTTTTGCTTACATGTTTTTTTTGCTAAGTTTATACGTATTCTTAGTAAAATTCTTTCATGTTTCCATTATGTTTTCTTGGAAAAATCCCCTGATTGTGCACTTATATAACATAACAATGCAACAGATCATCCACCGCAATATTCACACCTTTTAATAAAATCTCTTCTGGGTTTTTCCGCTGTATACAAATCATCCTTTATTTTGTTTTG
>MU526172.1:66111-71111 GCA_024362625.1 Silurus asotus
TATATATATATATATATATATATATATATGCATGCTGCTTGCTTATTTTACTATTTTTATTTTAATAAAACTGCAGTTTTTTCTAATCCTTAATCTAATCCATCATCCTTATCTGCTCACTGGCCATTATAACGTATTACATTTTGATCATATATGCTTAATTTATATATGACAAACTTTAATCTAAAGCATAATTATTGATTTTTTCTCAACTCTCTCTATACACTGAGTTGTTTGCAAAGCTGAGTATTATACTATATTAATGCTGAGTAATGTCTATATGCATTAAGCTTGGATTTCAACTTATATGTTGGGTGAAGCATATTGTTAAATGATATTATATGTTACTAGATTCTACTATTGATAGCTGAAGCTGACCTACGCTAAATTACATGGGTGAACTTTATGCACTGTATTATGCACGATGAGACGTCATGCGGTCTCTCTGTTTTCTCCGCATAACCGAGGTGTATAAATATCTTTGTCTGTCATTTACTGACATTTTCTAATATGTTCCATATATGACTTTTGACTTTTTGCACAGTGTATGATGCACCTGCACATGCTTCTTCTTTGGCTGATTTTTCTCACACTGTGCACAATGTACCTGCACTCACCAATAAACTGACCTTACTATTACTATGAAACCCACTTTTCTACTATTATTGCTGTTATTGGTTTTTTTATATTATATATTATTATATTTATTATCATTATATTATAAACAATGATCTACCTAATATTTACTCCAGAATTTCCTGACTTACCTCAAATCTTCCACAAAATGTAATGATTTAATCAAGATCTGCCCTCTGAATTGCATGATTTAGCTTAAATCTTGCTAGAACTGTCTGATTTACCTCAAATCTACCCCAGAATTGGCTGATTTACCACAGATCCACTATAGAATTGGCTGATTTACTTCAGATCTTCCCCAGACTTGCTGACTAATCTCAGATCTTCCCCACAGTCGCATGATTTACCTCACATCTACCCTAGAATTGCTTGATTTATATAAGATTTGTGTGTGTGTGTGTGTGTGTGTGTGTGTGTGTGTGTGTGTGTGTGTAAACAAATAAAAAATTACAATAAAACTCATTTATTGAATAAGGTTATACCACACAGAGAAGTGTTTGGCTCAGACTGCAGCAACAGAGTCAACAAACAATACAACAAACACACAAATCATGCAATGACCAAAATATGCCTTATATTATACATATAATATTTAGCATCACAGCTAATGGCTAGCAATGAAAATATTCTCATTTTGGTGTTTATAATCCAGAACTACGTTAGTAAATATTTTGTAGGAAAAAGTAAGTAAAGTAAAAAAAAAAAGTCTCATTAAAGAATTAAAAATATTTTTGTAAAATTAGCAGCAAGAGAGTTAACACATTAAAACTGTTATAATCTTCAGTAAATCTTTCCTATAGCAATGAGACAAATATTGATGAATAAAACAAAGTTTAATGCTAGCACAATAAGGGTATGAAACTAAAGTAAATTAGCAGAAAAGCTTATGTCTGTTTATTAACAGGATTTGTACGTGTACACTAGAAATAATGTCTGGTAAAGTAGTGCAAATGCTAGTACTTGTACATTGTGTAAAATTCTGCTACAACTGAAGATCGGTACAGATGCTGAAAACTGGTCAATTAGCAGCATGACAGATGTAGGTAAACAAAAACGTAGACTAATGCTAACTTGTTAATAGTCAAATGCTACTGTGAAATAGGCTACAATTTCTGTGGTCATGTAAACACCAGCGCACTAGCAGACGCTAACTGTGGCCCCAGTTCAGTCAGAGGAACTTCTTTTGTTAGTTCAGAGAAACATTGTGACCTCTTTTAGCAATCTTCTATCCATTGTGGTTCTACCTTTCACTGCTAGCATTTCACTTCAAAATATCCTGTTCACAATCACATGCACGGCTAGTCAAGACTAGCCACATGTTAAATTTAGCAGTAAGCTGGTACATCTGTGTAGTGTAGTGGCTAATTCTAACAATGTTTGTTGAAAATGCTGGTATTTATTAGATACAGTGTGTGTGTGTGTGTGTGTGTGTGTGTGTGTGTGTGTGTGTGTGTGTGTGTGTTCCTGTATCAGTAGCTATTTGCTTAATTACATAAAAATTTTCTCCTAATTCAGATTTTCAGATCATCCAGTCTGCTCTTGTTGTTACTATAGCGACTAGCATAGCTCGGCCTGCGCTGGTAATATGGCGATCCTGGGGCAGAGCTTGAGGTTTTCTTTACCCTGGTTTCATCAGGTTTGCTTTCAGAAGGGTCAGGTTTGGTTTCCGTAGTGATGCGCTCCACTGCAAGGTTATCGTTGTTCTGTTTGTGAGCGGAGCGACTGCCGTATGCCGGAAAGGAGCCGTCAGTGTCTGGGAGCTTGTACTGATGATCGGGGGGTGGGGCATGGGCAGGAAAAAAGGGGTAACTGGCAACAAATGGAATGACAGCTTCTTCGCTAGGCGTTTTGGATGAAGTGTCAGAGAGCGAATGGCGATAGCGGAGACCCTGACGACACTTGGTGAAGCCGAGGTGGTACATCTCCACTAGATTGAGGAACAGTGACACACACGCTACAGTTAGCATGAACAGAATAAATATGGTTTTCTCTGTAGGACGTGAGATGTAGCAGTTTACGGTGTTCGGACAAGGCCAGCTGCTGCAAGTGTACATGGGTTTGAGCTCAAAGCCATACAGGAGGTACTGTGCCACCAGGAAGCCCACCTCCAGCAGAGTTTTGAAAATGACATTGAGCACATATGTTCGAAGCAGTGCCCCCTGCAGACGAATCTTTCCTTGTTCGTCCCGAATGGTTGTCATGACCTTCCCCACTTTTCCACCTCCATCCTGATCCAAACGCTTCTGCTTGTCCTCCATGCGCAGCAGGTGCAGGATATGTCCAAGGTATATCAACGTGGGAACAGACACAAAAATGATCTGCATGACCCAGAATCGGATGTGTGAGATGGGGAAGGTTCGGTCGTAGCAGACATTCTGACAGCCGGGCTGCTTGGTGTCACAGGTAAAACCCGACTGCTCATCTCCCCACACCTTCTCTGCTGCTGCACCTAGAACCAGGATCCTGAAGATGAACAACACTGAGAGCCATACCTTCCCCACCACAGTGGAATGCTCCTGAGCTCGCTCCAACAACTTTCCCAGTGAGCTCCAATCCCCCATCACAAACCACACAAAAAGCGAGAGGAAGAGAGAAAGAGAGAAAGAGAGAGGAGGGGATAAGAAGAGGTTAAAATAAAAGAAGATAGATATAAGAGGCTAATAGAGCCAGAGACAGGGAAAAGAGAAGAGAAGAGAAGAGAAGAGAAGAGAAGAGAAGAGAAGAGAAGAGAAGAGAAGAGAAAAAAAGAAAAGAAAAAAAAGAAAAGAAAAGAAAAGAAAAGAAAAAAAAAGCATAATTAATATTTAAATTTGTCAGTGCTTTTGTCACTCTGGAGTGAAATCTATTCTGATTACAAATCCTCACTTAGCTGTTTATATTACACAGAGGTTTGATTTAATTATATACAATTCCCATAAACTTCCCACAAAGTTCCTACACAGTTCTTATAAAGTTCCCACAAAGTTGTGACAAAGTTCCTACACAGTTCCTACACCAGTCAGAAAATTTGCCAGAGTTTGTTTTGTTTCCCATGACAGATTTAATGTTTACTACACAACACGCTACACTCACAACATACTGCACAACACTATACTACAGAACACTACACTCACACTATACAACACTACACTCACACTATACAACACTCCCACACTACACTATACTACACTCATACTACACTACACTCACACTATACAACACTTTATTACACTACACTCACACACTACACTATACTACACTCACACTATACTACACTTTACTATACTTCACTACACCACACCACACTACACTACATTACACTCACATGGAGAGGGGGGTTTACAAAGACTTAGTGTAAATACTGTAAAAGTAAAAAAAAATTGTTAATGAGAACAGTTAATGAGAACAATAATTTCCTATAAATAAGTTTAAATGTGTAAAAGTGTGTATGTGTGTGTTGTTGTTTATGTGTAGGGCTGTTTGGGTGTGTTTGGTATAAAGAAATAGAAACTTACCTTTACAATGTGTTCATATCCAGCATGAGAGCTTTAACACACATCTACACAAAGTTGAAACTTCTAATTAACACAAAAACACAACACAACAGAATTGACAAGTTATAACCATGCGCTAATGAACATGCTGTGTGTAAGTGTGTGTGTGTGTGTGTGTGTGTGTGTGTGTGTGTGTGTGTGTTGGGGTTAAATTTGGCAGATGGCACAATCCCTTAGAGAGAAAACTGTGTGTCCTGCCTTCTTCCTGTAGACTGAAAGCAGCTTAACCAATCAGAGTGCAGGGAAATGTTTAGGATTCTTCTAAATATATTCTCCCCTCTGCAGGCAAAATACCCACACACTCACACACTCGCACACACACACACACACACACACACACACACACACACACACACACACACACACACACACACACACACACATAGATAGCTATAATGATTATGTATTGCATAGCAGATCTCACTACATTATGAGACACCCTGACTCCACCCCTAACAGTGACCCTGACTATGACCCTGCCTCAACACTGAATCCAACCCTGACATGACTCCACCCATAACAATGACCCAAACCCGACTCCCACTGACACTGACCCTGCACACCAACCATCATTCTACCACTTCTCTTATTCAATCAGCTTGCTATTGTACACCATTAAGAATGTGTGTTGCACTGAACATTCCAATCCATGGACTAATAGAATATTAAATTACTCTTGATCTGAATGCATGTAGTTTTCGTATCACATTCACCTTCATTCATTTTGTTCAGAAGATTGTGTGCATGTGTGTGTGTGCGTGTGTGTGTGTGTGTGTGTGTGTGTGTGTGTGTGTGCAGTTGTTGAGAAAGAAAGATCCGATCAACCCGCCA
>MU526172.1:78611-88379 GCA_024362625.1 Silurus asotus
AATGAATGGCAGGATTTGTGTTTGTGTTTTATTCATTTTCATTATTATTCATTATCAAATGCAGCTCATTTCATATTCATTTTGTTTATTCATAAAAATGTTAATAATTTACATTTTTTAAATCGTTTTTAATTTACACCATTTTCCACACCTGACTGAAACTTTTACACACTACATTTTACACACTTCAACAGAACAGCAGCATAACATCAGCTGTTCAAAACCCTGCCTCCTCGTGTCACCTCTGGCCAGTGCAGAGCAGAGATGAACTCTGTGTGTGTGTGTGTGTGTGTGTGTGTGTGTGTGTGTGTGTGTTTGTATAGATGAAGGGAGGAGGGTATGAGAGTGAAGATGCTTATCAGAACGCTGAGCTCGTCTTCCTCGATATACACAACATTCATGTGATGCGTGAGTCACTACGGAAACTAAAGGAGGTGGTCTATCCAAACATCGAGGAATCCCATTGGCTGTCCAACCTTAAAGCCACTCAGTGGCTGGAGCACATCAAGGTGGAGCATTTCACAAATACACACACACACACACACACACACACACATTTTCTTATGTTTATCTTTGTCTCTGTTATCTTTTGTTGTCATGTGATGTATGGTGCTCTGAGGAAGTGGGATCTTATTTTTAAAGCAATGGTTTTTTAATCTGAAGGTGATAAATTCAAATCTCAGCCACAACAATCTGCTGCTCATGGGCCCCTGAGCAAGGCCCCTAACCCCAGAGATGCTCAGTTGTATGAATGAGATAAATGTAAGTCAATCTGTATATCTACCAAATGCAATCAATGTAAATGTCCAAAGTCCAAAGTCCAGAGAGTTAAGGGGTGTGGTCAAGACACAATACAGAGCCAATCCAAAGCAAGAACAGGGGTCTAATAAGCATATCCATCACCATATAATTACCTTATTGTGGGTCAGTCTCACCTCTTGGCTGTGTGTGTGTGTGTGTGTGTGTGTGTGCGTGTGTGTGTGTGAAGGTGATATTAGCAGGTGCAGTGAAGATGGCGGAGAAGGTGGAGTGCAGTAAGACGTCGGTGGTGATCCACTGCAGTGACGGTTGGGACAGAACCGCTCAGCTCTCCTCTCTCTGCATGCTGATGCTCGACTCACACTTTAGAACCATCCGGGGATTCCAGATCCTCATCGAGAAGGAGTGGGTGAGCTATGGACACCGCTTCCAGCAGGTACACACACACACACACACACACACACACACACACACACACACCATCACTCTCACACTAAACTTCTCTTTCTTTGTAAGATGACATTAATCCAGAAAGGAAAAGTCCTGCTATTATCAACACAAACTATGTTAACTTGTTGTGTGTTTTTGTGTGTGTGTGTGTGTGTGTGTGTGTTAAAGAGGGTGGGTCATGGTGATCAAAACCACACCGATGCTGACCGCTCACCCGTCTTCCTGCAATTCATTGACTGTGTATGGCAGATAACACAGCAGGTCAGTTACCATAGTAACCATCCCACTAAGATGTGTGATGTCTGATGATACATTTGGCACTCAGGTCTGTGTGTGTGTGTGTGCGTGTGTGTGTGTGTGTGTGTGTGTGTGTGTGTAGTTCCCTGCAGCGTTTGAATTTAATGAGTACTTCCTGTTGACGTTGCTGGATCACCTGTACAGCTGTCTGTTTGGGACCTTCCTGTTTAACTCTGAACAGCAGAGAGTCACTGAGGTGAGTGTGTGTGTGTGTGTGTGTGTGTGTGTGTGTGTGTGTGTGTGTGTGTGTGTGTGTGTGTGTGTGTGTGCGCATGTTTTAGTACTGTACATGTATTTGCTCAGAAATGTTTATCCTGATCTAAATATTCTTGAACTAAGGAGACTTCCTGTGTTTGTGTGTTGTGTGTGTTTGTGTGTTGTGTGTGTGTTGTGTGTGTGTGTGTGTGTGTGTGTGTGTGTGTAGGAGGCACAGAAGCGCACAGTGTCT
Source organism: Silurus asotus (assembly GCA_024362625.1). Lineage (NCBI taxonomy): Eukaryota > Metazoa > Chordata > Actinopteri > Siluriformes > Siluridae > Silurus > Silurus asotus. The sequence goes on from MU526172.1 coordinate 80,566, forward strand.
TTCTGGTCATTCATTAACAGTCAGTTGGAGGAGTTTGTGAATCCTTTGTACGTTCACTACGACACACATGTGTTGTTTCCCTCCGTCTCTATCCGACACTTACAGCTGTGGACTTCCTACTACATCCGCTGGAACCCCCGCCTCAGACCACAGGTACACAAAACACACACACACACACACACACACACATTAAGTAATATAAAATACTGACAGTATATGTATCTGCAGGAGCCGTTGCACCAGCGATATAAAGAGTTGCTTGCGAAGAAGGCGGAGCTTCAGAAACGCATGGAGGAGCTTCAGCGTGAAGTGATGAATCGTGCATCTGCATCTCCTGAGAGGGCAGGGTCACCCACTGTCCCCGCCCCTACTATAAACACCTTTATATGATCGTCTTCTCTCCCTTTCTATCTCCCACACACTAAAACACAACTGTTAACGTTGAACCCACAATAAGTAATTATTACTTTTATCAACAGTGCTGTAGGTTTTATTCAGATTACATCAACTCTGCCTCCTGTTTAAACGCCTCCGGTCACAGGAAAAAGAACCTGCAGAGTCCAATAGACATGTTATATTTCAGTAGTTTGTTATACAACACTAACTTACTAATTATTTAAGCATAAATTGAGTGTGTTAGGGTGTGATCACAGAATGCAGCCAATCAGAGGGCACTACACAAGCCTAATTAGCATATTAATTCATCTTTATCATATTGTAAGTAAGGCTAGCCTCTGAACATCTATGTAATAAGTACTTGAACAACAGCTTTGATCCAAAACTCTGTGTGTGTGTGTGTGTGTGTGTGTGTGTGTGTGTGTGTGTGTGTGTGCGCGTGTGTGATCTCTATCATGACCTGGATTAGCTGGAGTAAAATATACACTAATGCACACATATTACTGTTTCGATTAACACTGTTTTATATCCTGAATAAATGATTGTAATCAGTCAGGTGTGTGTGTGTGTGTGTGTGTGTGTGTGTGTGTGTGTCTTCCACCAGATGGTAAATCTAACAATCCGGAATGTTCCATAAACAATAAGTATAAATATGTAGCTCCAATATATTTTTATTAATTGTAAAGAATCATCTATAAATCACACTGTAAATATAAATGACTGAATCTCTTCCTGTTTGAGGAATACAGCAACCACGTGACCTCTAGCGTCACAGCCTTAGTGTGCGTAAGCTCTACGTCATCGTTAGGGCGTGTCTGAAAGACGTGCAGGAACGAAACTAGGATTGGAGACTCCGATTTAAAACCATAAACCCCGCCTACATGTACAAGCCCCTCCCATATATCTTTTTCTCATTAGCTGTAAACGCTTGCTGCTGATTGGCTGATCCCGCCCCTATGGCAGCTGCTGATTGGCTGATCTCTGTTTCCTTTGTGGCGGCAGTTCGCGTCCGGTTCGCGAGGAAACTCCGAAGCACAAAAAGAAAAAGAAGCGGACAGCTCACAGGAAGCGGAAATCCGGAATTTAATCTTATATAGCAGAGTGTGTGTGTGTGAGAGAAAGAGAGAGAAAGAGAGAGAGAGAGAGACAGATTTGTAGAATAACTGTGTATGTGGAGTTTTGTGTGAGAGGAACCTGAGAGCGACGATCTTACTGTGATCTGAGCTAACAGGCTAATGCTAGCGTAGTGTGTGTGCGCGCGCGTGTGTGTTTTTAGAGCAGTAGTTCCGTTGTGTGTGTGTGTGTGTGTGTGTGTGTGTGTGTGTGTGTGTGTGTGTGTGTGTGTGTTGCGGTGATGGCGAGCTCGGCCCTGTACGCCTGCACCAAGTGTAACCAGCGCTACCCGTTTGAGGAACTCTCTCAGGGACAGCAGCTCTGCAAGGTGTGTGTCTCTGATTGTGTGTGTGTGTGTGTGTGTGTGTGTGTACAGGATGGTAAGGTAAGGTGTGTACTCAGCCCTGAGTGTAGGTGTGTATTGTGATACAGGTGTGATACAGGTGTGATCTGGGCTGTATGGTTACGGAGCACCTGCAGTGTGAACGCACGCCTCCATTCGTTTTGCAGAGAAAATAAGGAGCTCTTCATCAACTGCCTCCAGAACCCCCGCAGATACCTGAGCCTCACCTGTTTAGTTGCATTAAATGAGAGACGGCGCTGTGTGAAAGTTACTGCCTAATATTGTAGCTGTAACGTCACTACAGTGTTTCTGTGACGTCACTTTAAAACAGCGCAGTAACGTCTTTAAAGTCTCCTGTACAGGTGCATGAAATCAGAGCACTGGACATTGCTGCTGTAATAACTGACATTCTTCAGCAGAAACCATCGAAAAACTCTTGATCAGCAATTGTGCTGCTGGAGATGTTTCTAACACACACACACACACACACACACACACACACTGAGCAGAGTGACTAATCTGATTATTCAGTACACACATTATCAGGTGTGAGCACGTCATCAAGAAGATTTCACTGTCATTTTAAACATATAGCTGACAGTGAAATGACAATGTTTGTGCATCCGTTTGTCCTACACACAGAGTAAAGATCTCACTCTGATACCCTGTTTGTGTGTGTTTACAGGAATGCCGGATTGCCCATCCCATAGTGAAATGCACCTACTGTAGAACCGAGTTCCAACAGGAGAGGTAACACACACCGTCCATTCAGCAGTAAAGAATAATGAGATATCAGAGATGTTCCTCATGTGACTCCACACTGACCGTTTATTACTACACAACACCGGGTAGAACCTGTGTGTGTAATCATATTGTAAACAGCGTTCTGGTGTGTGTGATGATGAAGGGTTTTGTGTGTGTGAGATGGTGGTGAAGGGTGGGGGGGGGCGGGTGATGGTGAAGGGTTATTTGTGTGTGTGTGTGTGTGTGTGAGATGTGGAAGGTTGATGTGTGTTTGTGTGTGCGAAGAAGGGTGGGGTGTGTGTGATGGTGAAGGGTGGTGTGTGTATGTGTGTGTGTGTGTGTGTGTGGTGATGATGAACGGTGGTGTGTGTGTGATGGTGAAGGGTTATTTGTGTGTGTGTGTGTGTGTGAGATGTGGAAGGTTGATGTGTGTTTGTGTGTGCGAAGAAGGGTGGGGTGTGTGTGATGGTGAAGGGTGGTGTGTGTATGTGTGTGTGTGTGTGTGTGTGTGGTGATGATGAACGGTGGTGTGTGTGTGATGGTGAAGGGTTGTGTGTGTGTGGTGATGATGATGAAGAGTGGTGTGTGTGTGATGGTGAAGGGTGGTGTGTGTGTGTGATGGTGAAGGGTGGTGTGTGTGTGTGTGATGGTGAAGGGTGGTGTGTGTGGGTGATGATGATGATGATGATGATGAAGGGTGGTGGGTCTATAAAACAGTCTATAATAATAATGTATGTGTTTCATTACAGCAAAACAAACACCATCTGCAAAAAATGTGCACAGAACGTCAAACAGTTTGGAACAGTAAGTTGTGTGTGTGTGTGTGTGTGTGTGTGTGTGTGTGTGTGTGTTAGCCAAAACCGTGTCAGTACTGTAACATCATCGCAGCCTTCATTGGGACGAAGTGTCAGCGCTGCACCAACTCTGAGAAGAAGTACGGCCCACCACAGACCTGTGAGCAGTGTAAACAACAGTGTGCCTTCGACAGGAAGGAGGAGGGCCGGAGAAAGGTGTTACACACACACACACACACACACACACACCAACACCTCACACAAGTACACACACACACACACACACCATCACCACCACAGCACCTCACACAAGTACACACACACACACACACACACCATCACCACCACAGCACTACACACAATACACACAAACTCAATGAATAACCTTAAACAGTTTTGCACACAACTGAGTTTTGTGTGTGTGTGTGTGTGTGTGTGTGTGTGTGTAGGTGGATGGAAAGCTGTTGTGTTGGCTCTGCACACTCTCGTACCGCCGCGTTCTACAGAAAACTAAGGAACAGCGTAAAGGCCTTGGCTCTTCTCACTCCAACTCCTCATCACTCAGCGACAAGGAACATCGTCACCATCATCGCCACAGCACCTCGCACAAGTACACACACACACCGCTACAGCACCTTGCACAAGTACACACACACACATCGCCACAGCACCTCGCACAAGTACACACACACATCGCCACAGCACCTCGCACAAGTACACACACGCACACCGCTACAGCACCTCGCACAAGTACACACGCACCTCGCACAAGTACACACACATCGCCACAGCACCTCGCACAAGTACACTCACACACACACCGCTACAGCACCTCGCACAAGTACACACACACACCGCCACAGCACCTCGCACAAGTACACACACACACATCGCCACAGCATCTCGCACAAGTACACACACACACACCGCCACAGCACCTCGCACAAGTACACACACACACATCGCCACAGCATCTCGCACAAGTACACACACACACACCGCCACAGCATCTCGCACAAGTACACACACACCCCGCCACAGCACCTCGCACAAGTACACACACACACATCGCCACAGCACCTCGCACAAGTACACACACACCGCCACAGCACCTCGCACAAGTACACACACACACATCGCCACAGCACCTCGCACAAGTACACACACACACATCGCCACAGCACCTCGCACAAGTACACACGCACCTCGCACAAGTACACACACATCGCCACAGCACCTCGCACAAGTACACACACACACACACACCGCTACAGCACCTCGCACAAGTACACACACACACCGCCACAGCACCTCGCACAAGTACACACACACACACACCGCCACAGCACCGCGCACAAGTACACACACACATCGCCACAGCACCTCGCACAAGTACACACACACACATCGCCACAGCACCTCGCACAAGTACACACACACACATCGCCACAGCACCTCGCACAAGTACACACACACACATCGCCACAGCACCTCGCACAAGTACACACACACACATCCACAAGTACACACACACACACACCGCCACAGCACCTCGCACAAGTACACACACACACGCACACCGCCACAGCATCTAGCACAAGTACACACACGCACACCGCCACAGCATCTCGCACAAGTACACACACACACACCGCCACAGCACCTCGCACAAGTACACTCACACACACATCGCACACAGCTCCTCGCACACACACACACTTATTTCTATGCTTTGTTGTTATAAAATGAATAGATTAAAGTGCACATGATCTATTTTTCATGGCATCTGTTCATCTTTTTCACTAGTGAGTAGAGTGTATAAAAGTGTGTGTGTGTTTGCAGACTGAGCAGCAGTTTGAGTCCGGAGCAAGAGCAACGATTGTGGGAACAGAGGTGAAGTATTTCACACACACACACACACACACAATGTGTTCATTTAGATGGAGAAATGAAGCATTTAGTATGTAGTGAGGTTAATAAACAGCAGGTCAGTACGATGATTGTGTATAAAAAGTGTATCTTCAGAAACAGAGTTGAAAGTCATGAAATTTAAACACGTCCGGTGTATTAAGTAGATTTTTTTAATTTAATTGTCATTTTAATTTTTTTACTATTTGCTTTGTTTACATTTACTTTTTTACATTTTTACACAAATATCTGTTCTGATTTACACAAATGTCTTTACTTCTTACATTTTCACACCAGACTCATTACTTTAGTTTTAATTTATTTGGTGAAATGTGAATATTATTGTGCTGTTTTTTTTAATCCACTGGTGGAACATCTCCTGTCTCTCTCACACCACAGACGTAGACTAGATTCTGAAGCTCACAGTGAGCAGGCAGGAGGCAGGTAGAAGTCTGGGGTTAACGTGGCTGAGACAGAGGGAGTCAGTGATGAGAACATGACTGAGAACAGAGACATTCCTGATCAACTGATTAGCTTCTTTTCTCTGCTTGTGTTCTACATGGTGGATCTTCAGCCTGAATTAATTCATAAGAGAACATCTAAAATTCATTTAAAATTAATATATCAATTAAAGCTGTCAAAATGATTGTGTTAATAACATGTAAAGTGTAATTTATTTTAACGGCACACATTTTATTAACTTGTGAGTAATGTAGCGTGCACTCCTGTATAAATAAATAGAATCGAGGCGAAATTAAAACACGTTTATTCACACCGTCCTTTCTTTAATAGGATATAAAAAAAACTCGGTTTTAAATAGTAAACATTTGTTCAAATCAGCACCACAATCGCACTTCTGGAAAGGTTCTGTCAGTGCTGAATGAGATAAACAGGGTTTAGAACAACAAATGTTTCTATCCAGGAAATGTCTTTTTCAGGGAAGGAACTTACAGTAGCATCACTTCGTAGTCAAAGAGTTCTGATGCTAAACTAACCTGCTGTCTAGACATTTTTAGCAGCATGTATTGAAAAATACAACACAGGAAACCTGGAACTGTTGAGCAGATAGAATTCTGTATCAGACACATGAGACAACATTCTTCTCTGAAAACTCCTCAGTTCCCAGACAAATACAAACAGTCGTGATGCTACACAGTGGGAAACACCGCCATGTCACCACAGTGGTTTTGTTGTTGGTTTTTTTTAGACCTGTTGCAGCCATTAAATTCAAAATTGCCCTATTTTTTCATTAGAATACTACATGTTCTCACTTCATATATTTATTTATTATGAACAGAATGAGTTTATACGATTTGCAAATATTTTCATGGTTTTATTTACATTTTACAGTGTCAACTTTTTTTTAGAGTCTGGGTTGCAAAAGTAGAAAGGTGATACACACACACAAGAGTTAATGTGTGTGTTGGGCCAGGTGTGTTCTGCTTTTGTAGATGGTGCTCTTGCTATAGACACACACAGGAGGTTGTATTGTCATAGTAACAGTGTTGTCCTTTATAGCCATAAATCATCATCCATTCAGAAGGAAACGCCAAAGAAGAAACCCAAACTGGAGCTGAAACCATCCAATGGAGACAGGTGTGTGTGTGTGTGTGTGTGTGTGTGTGTGTGTGTGTGTGTGTGTGTGTGTGTGTGTGTGTGTGTGTGTGGCTTCTGTGTCTGTGGTGTTGAAATGCACTTTAGTAGGTTTGATGTGAAACTCTTCGTCCGTCTCTACAGTAGCTCCATAGCGCAGTCAATGGACTCAGGTGGGACAGATAACTTCATCCTGATCAGTCAGCTGAAAGAGGAAGTGATGTCACTGAAGAGGCTGCTGCAGCAGAGAGACCAGACCATCTTAGAGAAGGACCGGAAGGTATACACACACATACACGCAAATAAATAAATACTTATCCAGGTGTCTTACACACAGCTTTAGGTTTCTGCTGCTTTTCTGTGTGTGTGTGTGTGTGTGTGTGTGTGTGTGTGTGTGTGTGTGTGTGTGTGTGTGTGTGTGTGTGTGTGTAGTTGACTGAGCTGAAGGCTGATTTTCAGTACCAGGAGTCGAACATGCGAGTGAAGATGAACAACATGGAGAAAGCTCATAAAGAGGCCATGGAGCAACAGCAGGTAGTGTGTGTGTGTGTGTGTGTGTGTGTGTGTGTGTGTGTGCATATGTGACACATTCAGTGTGTATATTTTCTTGTTTATTCCCTACCTTACTGTAATTTTTCTTTTTGGCTTTCTCTCATCACCTGTCTTAATTCCAAATCCTGCACGTCTGCGTGATCCGTCTGCGTGATCCGTCTGCGTGACCCGTCTGCGTGACCCGTCTGCCTGTAGGCGAAGAACCGGGAGTTGATGAAACAGGTTGCTGCTCTCTCTAAAGGAAAGAAGCTTGATCGCACCAGCAGCTCCCTTTTGTTACCATGACAACAACCTCTCACCCACACATCCCCATGTGTTATCACTGTGAGGAAGCTGAGGCCGTATGAGTCACATCCAACAGCCCCCCCCCC
>MU526172.1:121346-128846 GCA_024362625.1 Silurus asotus
TCTCTTTCTTTCATACACATATATATAAACACACACACACACATACACACACTGTCTCTCTCTCACTCTCAGTGGGTCTAACCCTCTCACTGTGTCTCTCTTTCAGAGTGACCTGGTGACCTTGAGGAAGCAGACGCGAGCGTTCTTCCTGATGTGTCAGCGGTACCTCAGCAGCCTCAGCATGGCTGTTAAAGAACAGGTGAGCTTAAGGCAGGTGTAACATGGCGGAGCAATCGTGTTTCTGCTCACTTTACCCACTGCACATTTAGAGTGTTTTATAGACGTGTGTACCTGTGCAGTGCTATACAGCACTCGCTCCAGGCTCTCTCTGTGTGTGTGTGTGTGTGTGTGTGTGTGTGTGTGTGTGTGCTCTGAGAAGATAGTTCACACTGCTGACCTAAACGTACTCTGTGTGTGTGCGCGTGTGTGTGTACGTGTGTGTATACACTCCTCAGGCCTTCACTATCCTGTGTGATGCGTTAATGATCTTCAGTCATCAGATCATGGCGTCAGGTCGAGATGCAATGGAGCCTCTGGTGTTCAGTCCAGACTCGTCCCTGCAAAGCGACCTGCTCAACTTCGTCCTTAATCACGTCTTCATCGACCAGGATGATGATGGCAGCACTGGTACGTGTACACACACACACACACTCACACACACACACACACACACACACAAACACACACAAACACACCATCCAAGGCAGCATTCACAGTCAAGCTTTGATGTACTAATCAGAGCTTCATGAAATGTTTCAGTTATTTGAGGTGTGTGTGTGTGTGTGTGATTCAGATGGACAGCAGGATGATGAAGCAGGGAAGATTGAGGCACTACATAAGCGCAGAAACCTGTTAGCAGCGTACTGTAAACTGATCATTTATAATGTAGTGGAGATGAGCACCGGAGCAGACATCTTCAAACAGTACATGAGAGTGAGAACTATACACACACACACACACACACACACACACACACACAGTGTACACTACATATCTTCATTAACTCTGCCCCTCTTTTTCTGCAGTACTATAATGATTATGGTGACATCATAAAGGAGACGATGAGTAAGACGAGACAGATCGATAAGATTCAGTGTGCCAAAACCCTCATACTCAGCCTGCAGCAGGTATAAACACACTCACACCCACACACACACACACACACACACACAAAACCTTTCCTACCACAACAGTGCAATTTCTCAAGTCAAACCTTTATTTACACTAATATAAATGTAATACAATGAATGTAATGTATGGGTATATATATGTGTGTGTGTGTGTGTGTGTGTGTGTTGCAGCTGTTTAATGAGATGCTCAGTGAGCTTGGCTGTAACTTTGATCGTTCTTCTGCGGTGTTCTGTGGAATTAAAGAACTTGCCCGCCGGTTCTCCCTCACGTTTGGCTTGGACCAGCTGAAGACTCGTGAAGCCATCGCTATGCTGCACAAGTATGCGCGCACACACACGCACACACACACACACACACACACACACACACACACACACGAGTCTTCACATTGCTGCCAGGTTTTTCAAAAATTATACATTTAATTAAAATAAGATGAAACACAGAGAGGATGTGACATCAAAAGGCAGTTTATTTCAGTTTAGTCTCTCCAACACTTTATATATATATTATGTATGTATCAACTTGTTTGTGTGTGTGTGTGTGTGTGTGTGTGTTACAGGGATGGTATAGAGTTTGCGTTTAAGGAGCCAAGTCCTCAGGGTGAGGGAACCCCCCCTCTCAACCTTGCCTTCCTAGACATCCTCAGTGAGTTCTCGTCCAAACTGCTGCGCCAGGACCGCAGGACTGTGTAAGACCCACACACGCACAACACACACAACACACACACACACACACACACACACAATTACATCATATATTGCTTAGGTTATATTAATGTGTATGTGTGCTCTAGACACATGTACCTGGAGCGCTTCATGACGTTTCAGATGTCCCTGCAGAGGGAGGAGTGTTGGTTGCCCCTCATCTCCTACAGGAACTCCCTGCAGGCCGGGGCAGATGATGACACGCTGTCTGTCCTCAGCGGCGTCAGTGGCCGAGGCTCCAACCGCAGCAGGAAGCCCAGAGTAAACCCCGCCCCCTCCAAGAGGAAGCTGCCTGAGGGTGTGTCTCATTTCTGTCTCATCACTACCATACTGTCTTACACACTGTTACACTACTGACATCTTATACATCTGTCTCTCTCTCTCTGTCTGTGTGTATTTTTCTCTCTCTCTCTCTGTCTGTCTCTCTGTGTATCTCTCTCTCTCTCTCTCTCTCTCTCTGTCTGTGTGTATTTTTCTCTCTCTCTCTCTGTCTGTCTCTCTGTGTATCTCTCTCTCTCTCTCTCTCTCTCTCTTCTCTCTCTCTCTCTGTCTCAGAGGAGAGTAGCTGTAGCAGCACTGATGCGAGTGTATGGATGACTCGTGAGCAGCAGCCTCAGACTCCCATGATGATGTCACCACCTGCAGTGATGTCATCACCACACATGACCACCACCGTACTGCGGGAAGCTAAAAAGCCCCGCCCGGAGGAGGGATACGTGGGCGTGTACACCATGAGCAACCAATCACAGCACAACACGTTACAGCAGCCACACACACCCATCGACTACAAGTAAACACACACACACACACACACACACACACACACACACCCATCGACTACAAGTAAACACACACACACACATCGACTACAAGTAAACACACACACACCTATCGACTACAAGTAAACACACACACACACACCCATCGACTACAAGTAAACACACACACACACACACCTATCGACTACAAGTAAAAACACACACACACACACACACACACACACACACCCATCGACTACAAGTAAACACACACACACACACCCATCGACTACAAGTAAACACGCACACACACCCATCGACTACAAGTAAACACACACCCATCGACTACAAGTAAACACACATGCACACATCGACTACAAGTAAACACCCATACACACACACACACATCGACTACAAGTAAACACACACACACACACACCCATCAACCACAAGTAAACACACACCTATCAACTACAAGTAAACACACACACACACACACACACACACACCCATCAACTAGTAAACACACACACACACACACCCTGACTACAAGTGAACACACACGCGCGCACACACACACACACACTGATTACAAGTAAACACACACACCAACTGCAAGTGAAGTGTGTGTGTGTGTGTGTGTGTGTGTGTAGTACACAGGTAGCATGGATGTTAGCACAGCGGCAGCAGCAGGAGAGGGCGAATATCCAAAACGCCAAGATGAGGAGTCACATGCAGCACACCATGTAAACACACACACACACACACACACACATTTAAAGACTTTGATTTAGAGACCTGCACGGGACGCATATATTAAATCCTGCTCACACAAAAATATTATTACTGAAACTATATAAAAAACCAGGCCAGGTTTTTTTGTGGTGTTTGTTCCTTTCTTAAATAATGAAGTGATATCTGGAGCACTTGGTGATTCTCCTGTCCTGCGCTTCAGACATTGTGCTCCGGTGTGCTCTGGTAGTTACCACACATGAACCACACCAGAGTTCACTTCAGAACATCATTACATTTTTTTAGTTGCCATTGTTGCTTTCATGCAGTAAATACATACCTTTTTGTTTTTAGCAATTAATTATTTTTCTTTTTTAAAAATTTTAAAGACCATTTTGCAGGGGTCCCGCAAATGATTTTATTTTCCTGCAACCCCCCCCCCCCCCCACACACACACACACACACACACACACACACACACAAGTATTTTACCGCCCACGCATTCATCAAATAAATCTTATCCCATGCCACACTTGTTTGAAGTGCAGGTCTCTACTCGTGAGTTATAGGTGTAGTGTTTGTTTACAGTCGGCGGAGTGCAGGTCTTATGGAGGATGATGAAGAGCCGATTGTAGAAGATGTGATGATGTCCTCAGAGCAGCGACTGGAAGACCTGAACGAGGGCATGGACTTCGATACCATGGACATCGACCTGGTGCGGCCAATCACAGCTCACTGCTAATTAACCAATCGCAGCTCACTGCTAATTAACCAATCGCAGCTCACGGCTAATCAAACAATCGCAGCTCACGGCTAATCAAACAATCGCAGCTCACGGCTAATTAACCAATCGCAGCTCGCTGCAATTAACCAATCGCAACTCACTGCTAATCAACCAATCGCATCTCACGGCTAATCAAACAATCGCATCTCACGGCTAATCAAACAATCGCATCTCACGGCTAATCAAACAATCGCATCTCACGGCTAATCAAACAATCGCAGCTCGCTGCAATTAACCAATCGCAGCTCACTGCTAATTAACCAATCGCAGCTCACAACTCGGACTCTCTATGTATGGACTTAAAGTGTGTGTGTGTGTCTCCCCCCCAGCCGGCAGCTAAAAACCGGCGTGAAAGGACGGAGCTGAAACCTGATTACTTTGACCCCGCCTCCATCATGGACGACTCTGTAAGTCTTCACTCATCCACTCAGTCATTCTGTCTATCCATCATCTCTCTATCACCTACTGTTCTCTCATACCTTTATCATCCCTCTATACATCACCTCTCAATCATTATCTATCTATTTCTATCTATCATTACTCCTTCTCTTATCCACCTCTCTATCCTTCTATTCATGATTCAGTCCATCCATCTTTCTCTTTATCTCCTACATATTCATCAAATCTCTGTCCTTCTGCCTTTTGTTCAGATCAAGATTTCATCTGTGTGTGTGTGTGTGTGTGTGTGTGTGTGTGTGTGTGTGTGTGTAGGTGCTGAACGTGTCGATGTTCTGATGCAGTGCTTGTGAGATTGAGAAGCATGGCCAATGCTCTCCACTCACTTCCTGTTCTCCAGCCGTGTGACGAAGCTACACTTCCTATTTCATGCCTATGGTTGTTGTTGGCAGTGTGTGGGCGGAGCTTATGGAGCCGGCGCCTTTCCTTTTTAGTTTTTATAACTTGTAGAGAAACTTTTTTTGATGTTTAGATGATTTTATAAAGACAATCAGCTGTAAATCAGAAGTTTATAAAGCGAGTGAAATCACTTTCTAACTCTCTCACACACATTATGGTCCTCTAGTCTCAGTCACCATAGTAACAACACTCCAGAGCAGAAGTTTATTCATCATCATCATCATCATCATCATTATCATTATTATTATTATTATTATTATTATTATCAGGAACATTTCAGTCAGGAGCAGATGCTCGGTCGTCCGTCAGCTGAGAGGAAACTGTTGTTGGGCGCTAATGTAGCTAACGTCAACTGAAGTGTTTAGCCAGCAGGTGCGCTAAACGTGCATACGGGGAAAATGGGTGTGGTGAAAAAAACACCCTACTTGACTCAGCTTGGGGGCGTGGCTTACATGTAAGGGGTGGGGCTTAAAGCTTGAGTGTAAGAATCAAAATGGGAAAACAGATTTTATATTTATGTTTTTAAAGCGACTGGGAATCAGGTGTCTCCTGAAATGACTGATGATTTAGCGATCAGTGCTAATCTGGTGTGTGTGTGTGTGTGTGTGTGTGTGTGTGTGTGTTAGCTGCGTTAGCGCTGGAGCGCCTCTTACTTAATTTTTGTGTTTTTTTCGCACATGATCACGGATTTAACTCTATTATTCATAATGAAATGATAATATATTATTATATATCTATTAAATCTATAATTCTATCAGATGTGTGAACATGTGACTTGGTGCTGATTTGTATTTTACTTTTCTTTTTATTGGAACAGAACACTTCAGCAGACCGAAAACAACCTGTAATCTTACTTTACTTTCTGCTTTGCTTCACTTCTGTTACTTTTTGTTTTTGGGTTAAAATGATGAATCATGAAAATCTTAATGGCGGGTGTGCTGTTTCCATGGTGATGGTAACCAGGGTGAGGGGGTAGACATGAGGGTAGGCCGAGCCGGATGGGGTGTTTATGCATATACATTATCCCTTTGTAGAACTGCTGAAAGAGGTGTGTGTGTGTGTGTGTGTGTGTAATATATTGGACTGTATATACGCGTTTTTTATTCTATTTACAAAAGAAAAATGTCCGCTGTTGCATTTCCTGTTTGTATTTATGTCTGGAGAAAAAAAAAACATTTTTGGAACTAAATAAACCCTGGGCTGTGATTTTACCCCGTGTGCTGAAGTGTGGCAGTGTGAGCTACAGGGCGCAAGTGTGACTTTACACAATAAACAACTAATAACTGATGGTGATGCTGAGGCAGAGGAACTTCTGATATCATCATCACACTGAAATACAGAGAGGACACACACACACACACACACACACTGAAATACAGAGAGGACACACACACACACACACACACACACTGAAATACAGAGAGGGGACACACACACACACTGAAATCCAGAGAGGGGACACACACACACACACACACACTGAAATACAGAGAGGGGACACACACACACACAGAAATACAGAGAGGGGACACACACACACACTGAAATACAGAGAGGGGACACACACACACACACTGAAATACAGAGAGGGGACACACACTGAAATATAGATGGGACAGAAAACACACACGCACACTAAAATACAGAAAGGACACATACACACACACACACACACACACACACTGGAATACAGATGGGACAGGACACACATACACACACGCACACTAAAATACAGAGAGGACACACACACACTGAAATACAGATGGGACAGGACACACACACACACACACACACACACACAGAAATACAGATGGGACAGGACACACACACACACACTGAAATACAGAGAGGACACACACACACACACTGAAATACAGATGGGACAGGACACACACACACACACACACACACACACACACACACAGAAATACAGATGGGACAGGACACACACACACACACAGAAATACAGATGGGACAGGACACACACACACACACACAGAAATACAGATGGGACAGGACACACACACACACTGTCCCAGGCGTTGTGTAATAATCGATGCTTGTAGCTGTTTATATTTTATGGGAGGAAACCGGAAGTAGCCTCTGAGCGGTGTGTGTAAAATAATTTTATTACTGTACATTTTTAACAGATAATCCGAACAGTTTTTCTAACTTTCGGTGGAACCCGGAAGTGTTCCTACAGCAACACTTCCGGCTGCAGTAGTTTTTGAAGCGGGAGGCGGGCTGTAGCGCGCGCGCTGCGGAAAAACACACACACACACACACACCGGGTTTTCTATTTACATTGTGATTTCAGTCCCAAAGTGAGAGCGACATGGAGAAACACACACACACACCGGGGAGCGGAGAGGAGCTGCACTCACCTGCTGACTTCATCACCACACATCGCTCAGGTACAACACAACCACACCACACCACAACACAACACAACACCAACACAACACAACACTACACTGACCGGGGAAGTTAACATCCAGGACACTAGAACTCACATACACAAGTGTGTGTTAGAGAG
>MU526172.1:133846-138307 GCA_024362625.1 Silurus asotus
AGTCTTGAGCAAGGCCCTTAACCCTCTGTGCTCTGTGTATCAAGGCTGACCCTGGCCATTGACCCTAGCTTTCTAACATCGCTGGGATTTGCAATGAAAGACTTGTTAATGTGCTATAATTCCCATGTGACCAAGTTTAAAGTATTTCCTATATATGTTTTTATTTGGATTGTATTATCATAATGGTGATGGAGTTAAATATTTCATGACCTGAGTTTAATTTCTAGAAAAATATGAACATGCAAAACATAAAGGTATGTGAAAGTTATGAGCAAAGGCTAAATGAAAGCTGGGTTGAACACCTGTGTTAAACTATTAAGCAGTGTCAGATTTTTGTAATGAAAGCAAAGTGATGAGCGAAGCTATTTGATTTATTTGTTTCAGACGCTTCCCGTGTGGTCATGCACAGAGCACTACGCTCTCATTACTGTTACAGCTGAGAGTAGAGTTGTGTCAAAACACTTACACACACACACACACACACACACACACACACACACACACTTGTGCACATGCACTCACACACACATACACAAAGGCAGGTAGTTATGCACCAACCCTGTAATTAGCTCTTGTAGCAGACTAAAGCAATAATCACTCACGCTACTTTCGATCTCTGGCTTCTCTCTCGACCTCTCTCTTTAATCGCATCTAAGACCTATAAATGAAGTCGATGTCTCCTAACCCTAATACACCTCGGATACATGCGGGGGTCACCTGTTTCGAGACTCAGACAAAAGCAAAGACGACAGCTGCGCTGCTCCTTTGTCCCTCACGGGACCCCAATCATGCTGCAACCTCGTTTCAGCAGCTTTGCACTGTATTTCTCTCTCTGCTTTTATCATCATCATTTAGCTGTACACATATCTCAACTACATACACACACCCCACACACATACACACACACCACACACCTACATACACACTACACACACCTATCTCAACTACATATACACACTACACACACCTACATACACACTACACACACCTATCTCAACTACATATACACACACTACACACACCTACATACACACTACACACACCTATCTCAACTACATATACACACTACACACACCTACATACACACTACACACACCTATCTCAACTACATACACACACACACCACACACCTAAATACACACTACACACACCTACATACACACTACACACACCTATCTCAACTACATATACACACTACAATCTCTCTCACATGCCTCCCTTTATTGTGTGTGTGTGTGTGTGTATAGGCGGTGGTTCAGCAGCAGGGTTTGATGAATGAATTTAAGAAGATGAGAAGAGCAGCGCTACACACGTCTACAGTTCTGAAAGATAAACAACAACATAAACAGCAGCAGACTGGAGATACTGAACAGCAAGAAGGTGAGACACACACACACACACACACACACTTTCACAGTCACATGTGTTTTAACTCTCTGTCCTTTGTGTGTGTGTGTGTGTGTGTGTGTGTGTGTGTGTGTGTGTGTGTGTGTGTTAGGCAGGGTGTTGAGTGTTTTAAGTGAGCTACACTCTCTTAGCTCAGCGCTCATACACAGCACAGACGAGGAAGATGAGGACGAGGAACAAGACAAGAAGACCACACACTGACCACACACACACACACACACACACACACGGTCAGTATTCAGTGTTGGTGTTAGAAGGTATTGCTGTGTTGTAGTTATAATGATTCAGTAGTGTGTGTAACAGGTGGAATGTGTTTATGGATCTGTTTGTTTTATTACAAATGTGTAATTAATTAATATGTGAACTGTGTAATAATATAAAATAAAATAGTTTTTATTTAAACATTATTTATTGTAAATCCTGAATCTGGGGTCAGAGAGCTGGGATGGGGTGTGTGTGTGTGTGTGTGGGGGGGGGGGGGGGGGGGGGGGGGGGGGGGGGGGGGGTGTCAGACGATGTATAATAAGTATTTGACACATCAGCGGTTTTATCAGTGAGGGGATTTCTAAGTGGGCTACTGACACAAAATTGACACCAGATGTCGCATCAAGCCAAATATTTAATTCATACAAAGAAATCAGAACATTTTAGTTTACAAGTTGAGTAATAATAAATAAAGTGAAATGGAAATAAATATTGAACACATGAAGATAACGAGGTGCAAAATGGCATAGAAATCCAGATCACCTGAAACCTGTCAGTATTGAGAGAGAAACACTGCCCCCTAGCAGTACTAATTGATATCTGCTGCTTTAGTCCATCACCCAGAATGCACACAGGAAAGACTTCATGATGGGTAAAAGCAAAGAACTCTTTCAGGATCTTCATTATCTTATCGTAGAAAAGCATTTTGATGGGAATGGTTCTAGGAGCATTTCCAGAATGCTGAATGTTCCTGTGAGCACTGTTATCCGGAAATGGAAAGAGCATCAGTTCAGCACTGCGGAACAAAAAGTATGTTGAGGCTCAGGTAAAGTTTGTGAAAGAGCATTAGGAGAAGCCTGTGGATTATTGGGAGACTATAGTTTGGTCAGATGAAAGCGAAATTAAACTTTTTGTCAGTCGTTCTACACACCATGTTTGGAGAAGAAATGGCACTGCCCACCACCCCGAGAACACCATAGCAACAGTTAAGTTCTGGGGGTGAAAGCATCATGGTTTGGGGGCTGCTTTTTAGCAGGGGTACCGGCAGACTTCATATTATTGAAGGCAGGATGAATGGAGAAATGTGCCGGAACATTCTGGATAAAAATCTGCTGCCATCTACCAGAAATCTGAAAATGAAAAGAGGGTGAACATTTCAGCAAGACAACGATCCCAAACACAAGACCAAGAAAACAATGAAGTGGTCAATCACCTGACCCAAATCCCATCGAGAATCTATGAAGAGATCTCAAGATTTAAGTTCATAAAAGAGGCCCAAGGAACCTTCAAGATTTAAAGAGCATTTGTGTGGAAGAATGGAACAGAATCACTCCTGAGCAATGCAGACGTCTGGTCTCTCCATACAAGAGGCGTCTAGACGCTGTAATCACCAACAAAGGCTTTTCTACAAAGTATTTAATAAAGTGTGTTCAGTTCCTATTCCCTGTGTCATTCCACTTTATTTATTATGACTCAACTTGTAGACTAAAATGTTCAGATTTCTTTGTATGAATTTAATATTCGGCTTGATGGCGACACCTGGTGGACATTTTGTGTCAGTAGCCCACTTAATCCCCTTACTGATAAAAATGCTGATGTCAAATACTTATTTTCCCCGCTGTAAATCATGGAGTAGGTGGGGCTTATGGACCTTCTCATGGACCAATTGAAGCCTTTGTCCACCTGTGATTAACCAATCAGACACCAGAGAACACAAAAAAACATTCTGCAGAAATGAGAAGATAAAAACTCCAGATGATTTTTCTCATGTTCCAACCATCATCATGACCACCATAATCATTATCACCACCACCACCATCATCCCCATCATCATAATCACCATCATCATCATCATCATCATCATAATCACCATCATCATCATAATCACCATCATCATCATCCAGAAAATATCACAGGAAGTTTTCACTAAGGGATAAACACACACACACACACACACACACACACACACCCTGAGGGAGACAGTTGTCCTAAATTCACAAAGATCAGTGTTCCACAAAGCAACCAACACCACCAAGATACACACACACACACACACACACTGAACACACACACACACACACACTGAACACACTTCTCTGTACAGGTTTCACTCTGATGTCACTGTTACACACTTCTTTAGGGGTGACGTGAGTCTGCCTCTGTTAGAACTCCTAATGTGATGCCATTTAGTTTACTGAGACGCGTGTGAGTGTTTGTGTGTGTGTGAGTGAATGAGTGTGTGTGTGTGTGTGTGTGTGTGTGTGTGTGTGTGTTTGTGTGTTTGTGTGTTATGATGAAGATAATTTCAGGATCACACTGATTAATGAGAAAAACCTGACGTGATGAGAATCTTTATGTAATGTAACCCCTTTTACACACACACACACACACACACACACACACACACACACACACACACACACACACACACACACACACACAGAGCCAGTCAGAGAATGGTGTGTGTGTGTGTGTGTCTCTTTCTGTCCGGTACCGGGTCTGTTCCTGTGTCACTCCGCCTCCTGCACTTTGATGTTTCCTCTGTGCCTCTGGACTCCGGATTAGTGTGTGTGTGTGTGTGTGTGTGTGTGTGTGTGTGTGTGTGTGTGTGTGCGCGAGCGCGAGGCGCGCGTTAAGGAGGGCAGGAGGGTTAGAGAAGGTCTGGGAAAGAGGATGGAGCCGCGCGTGCTCACCTTTCTCCTGCTGTTGCTGAGACTCATGAACGAGTCGCGTGCAGGATTTCCCAACCAGATCAGCATCGGTGAGTATACACACACACACACACACACACACACACACACACACACACACACACACACACACACACACAGAATGTTTTACGCTCGAGAG
>MU526172.1:150560-166616 GCA_024362625.1 Silurus asotus
AGAGAGAGAGAGAGAGAGAGAGAGAGAGAGTATATTCACAGCTCATGTGCTCTTTGTGGGAAGATAAACCTCCACAGTCACTGATAAAAGCGTGAACTTTGTAAAAGCGTTCAGAATGTTTGAAGCTGATGATGAAGAATGATGTAGATGAGGACGAGGTGATATATAGAGAGAGAGAGAGAGAGAGAGAGAGAGAGAGAGAGAGAGAGAGAGTATATTCACAGCTCATGTGCTCTTTGTGGGAAGATAAACCTCCACAGTCACTGATAAAAGCGTGAACTTTGTAAAAGCGTTCAGAATGTTTGAAGCTGATGATGAAGAATGATGTAGATGAGGACGAGGTGATATTTACAGAATTGCACGATGTTTTATGAGATGACTGTGAAAGGTATGTTCTCCCTCCACATCACCGGTGTGCAGCCCACACCCTCAATCTTATATACATGAACGATAGTTACATTTCTGACGGCAAAGGAGGATTAAAAAGCAGTGCACAGAAGAGCGACTGGAAAGTGTTCAGCCTTGTGCTCAAAATTTAGTGGATCATCTGTTGTTCTCAGAAGGTTTTAAGCATTTTAAATGTTTAAGTGTCTTTGGCTCTAATAAAACTTATTTCTTAATGGCAATGATCTATATTACACCTGTTACACCTGTACGGCCTGAAAGAGATACAAGTAACACAAAAATAACGCAAAAGTAATATAACAAATTACTTTCCATAAAAAGTAACTAAGTAACGTAATTAGTTACTTTTTTGGGGAGAAACTCAATATTGTAATGCATTACTTTTAAAAGTAAAGTTGCCCAACACTGGTGTGTGTGTGTGTATATATAGTGTGTGTGTGTGTGTGTGTGTGTGTGTGTGTGTGTGTGTGTGTGTTTGTATTGTGTGTGTGTATATATATATATATATATACACACTGGATCACTGCTTGGTTAATATTATTCCAACATACAGGCAGAAACTAAAATCTGCTAAGCCTGTAGTCAAGAACAGAGAAGAAATGGACCAGTGAGGCAAAGCAGCAACTCCAACACTGCTGTGACTTCACTGATTGGAGTGTCTTTGAAGCTGGAACTGACAGCCTGCATGAACTGACTGACACTGTGATATCCTACATCAGTTATTGTGAAGACATGTGTGTGCCACCAAAACCTTCTGTACGTTCAGTAACAACAAGCCATGGTTCACTGCCAAACTTAAACAACATGGACAGGTCAAGGAGGATGCCTACAGAGGGGAGGACAAAGCCCTGTATAAGCAGGCCAGGAACCTACTGACAAGAGAAATCAGAATAGTCAAAAGAATCTACTCTGAAAAGCTGCTCCCCACTGAAGAAAACAAAGACTTGAATGATGACCTCAAAACCTTCTACTGCAGGTTTGAGGACATCTTCTGGATCTGCAACACCTTGACTGCTCAGGCACATGTGCCCAAATTCTGTTTGTCGAATTCAGTTTGGCTTTTGTTACAATAATTCCAGAAATTCTCCACTCCAAACTCCTAAAGCTCACTTTACCCCCTGCCATCTGAAACAACAGGGGAGATTACCTCCAGAATTCGGACAGTCAGCACTGCTGTTCCTCAGGGATGTGTCCTCTCCCCATTGCTATTCTCCCTCTATACTAACAACTGCACATCCAATGACTCAACTAATAAACTCCTTAAATATAAACACTACCATTTATCAATGAAATGGGAGTCCAACATGAACACCATTCTCAAAAAAGCACAGCAGAGAATGTACTTTCTACACCAATGGAGGAATTATGGTTGGCCACAGAAGCTGTTCTACACTGCAATCATTGAATCTGTCCTGTGCACATCATCACCATCTGGTTTGGAGCAGCAACAAAACAGCACAGGTTCAGACTGGA
This sequence comes from Silurus asotus, assembly GCA_024362625.1. Taxonomy (NCBI): domain Eukaryota; kingdom Metazoa; phylum Chordata; class Actinopteri; order Siluriformes; family Siluridae; genus Silurus; species Silurus asotus. Next base: position 152,439 of record MU526172.1, read on the forward strand.
ACACAGTTAACATCATTGGTGATCCACTGCCCACTCTCCAGAACTTGTACTTTACAAGAACCAAAAGATGAGCAGGAGAAATACTACTTCACATTCTGCACACAACCTCTTTCAGCTCCTTCCTTCTGGTGGTACTACAGAAATGTGTTGAACATTCTTCCTTCCCAGGCAATCAGCCTAATTAACACCTCACCTTAATGATATGTTTTGCTTCATATCTGGAAGTACTGCACTGGAAACAGTCAGTAAAGCAGTGAACTCTTTATCCTCCCTGATGCACAATACTGTAACTCACACACACACACACACTCACACTTACACTCATCTGGCTTATAATGTCTCTTATTCTCTGTGTTGTCTTGTATCATCAGTTTCGTCTCGTGGAGTCCAAGCTGAATTTATAGTGTTATTTATGTCTGTACATTTGAGAGTCACCAAAATCCTTGTGTGTGTCAACACACTTTGCCAATAAATTCTTACTGTGTAGTGTGTTGGTGTGTAGTGTGTTTGTGTGTGTGTATACAGTGTGGGTATATAGTGTGTATGTAGTGTGTATAATGAAGATGTGTTTGACATCCAGGGTTTCTCCAACACCAGTATAGAGAAGGTTTTCTCTGGAGGTGCTAATGTCACTGCATTTCACATCATCAACCCACAAAACCCCATCGTACAGCAGTTCCTCCAACGCTGGGACAAACTGGACCAGAGGGAGTTCCCTCAGGCTGGAGATACACCTCTCAGAGTAACACACACACACACACACACACACACACACACACACACACACACACACACGCACACACACCTTTCAAAGTAACAGCATTCGTATTATTAGTGCCCATAATGTAGGTCAAAAACAACAGTAAATCAGGATTGTACACTTTATATCAACTGTGTGTGTGTGTGTGTGTGTGTGTGTGTGTGCGTGTGTGTGTGTGTGTGCAGTTCACCTCTGCACTGACCCATGATGGCGTGTTGGTGATTTCAGAGGCGTTTCGGTATTTGCGTCGTCAGCGTGTGGACGTTTCTCGACGTGGCAGCGCCGGAGACTGTTTAGCAAATCCAGCTGTTCCCTGGAGTCAGGGCATTGACATCGAGAGAGCACTGAAGATGGTACACACACACACACACACACACACACACACACACACACACACACACACACACACACACACACACACACACACTGTTCTTTCCAAACAATTAATCTTTTCAGATTTTTATGAACATCATTACAGTAACACTGGTGTCACCTAGGGGGCAGTGTTGGGAGTAGACATGTCAACAAGTCCAGCTTTGTGTATCAGTGTGTAACTGTCATTCCTGAACCTTTTGTATTTTAGTCCTGTGTGTGTGTGTGTGTGTGTGTGTGTGTGTGTGTGTGTGTGTGTGTGTGTGTGTGTGTGTGTGAGTTGTAGGTCCATGTTCAGGGAATGACAGGAAATGTCCAGTTTGATTCTTTTGGTCGGAGAACAAACTTCACTATCGATGTGTACGAGATGAAAAGCAGTGGAGCGAGAAAGGTTCAGCACCTCGACAACACGTTACAACAACAACAACAACAACAACAACAATAATACTAATAATACAATGATTATTTAGAACAATATCATATTTAGCATTTATTTAACCACAACATCTAAAGACTATTACAAACAGTGTGTGTGTGTGTGTGTGTGTGTGTGTGTGTGTGTGTGTGTGTGTGTGTGTGTATATGTGTGTTACAGGTTGGTTATTGGAGCGATATGGAGGAGTTTGTTTATGAAACTCAGCTGCAGGTGATGAACGAATCGTCTTCAGTGGAGAATCGGACGATTGTGGTCACAACCATCATGGTGATTTCACTCTGTTACCATTCATCATGTTTTAGATTATAATGATGATGATGGTAATGATGATGTTGGTGATGGTGATGATGATGATGGTGAAGATGATGGTGGTGGTGATGTTGATGGTGATGTTGATGATGATGATGGTGATGTTGATGATGATGATGTTGGTGTTGGTGATGATGATGGTGATGTTGATGATGATGATGTTGGTGTTGGTGATGATGACCATGTGTGTATGTCAACAGGAAGCCCCGTATGTGATGTATAAGAGGAACTACCTGCAGTTGGAGGGAAACGATCGGTATGAGGGCTACTGCGTGGATTTGGCCTCGGAAATCGCAAAACACGTCCGAATTAAGTACAAACTGTCGGTCGTAGCTGATGGGAAATACGGCGCGCGAGATCCCGAGACTAAAACCTGGAATGGGATGGTGGGAGAGCTGGTGTACGGGGTGAGTGGAGAATCCTTGGAGATCAGTGAGGTGCAGACCGTATTGTAGACCTCACCAGCCTGAGCTACCTGATGTTTTATAGGCTGCTCAGATACCACTGATGTGAAGTGATGAGAGTTAGCAAGTGGTCATGAAGGCAACATCTGCATTATGGATTAGAGTTAGTGAGATAGAAAGGAACCTGGTGAAGTTTTTTTTTATCTCGAGTGTGTGTGTGTGTGTGTGTGTCTATCAGAGGGCAGACATTGCCGTGGCTCCTCTAACCATCACGCTGGTGCGCGAGGAGGTGATCGACTTCTCCAAACCTTTCATGAGCCGTTAGTGAGATAGAGAGGAACCTGGTGAAGTTTTTTTTTATCTCGAGTGTGTGTGTGTGTGTGTGTGTCTATCAGAGGGCAGACATTGCCGTGGCTCCTCTAACCATCACGCTGGTGCGCGAGGAGGTGATCGACTTCTCCAAACCTTTCATGAGCCTTGGTATCTCCATCATGATAAAGAAGCCTCAGAAGTCGAAGCCGGGTGTGTTCTCGTTCCTCGACCCTCTGGCGTACGAGATCTGGATGTGTATTGTGTTCGCCTACATCGGCGTGAGCGTCGTGCTCTTCCTCGTCAGCAGGTTCAGTCCCTATGAGTGGAACATCAACAACGGTGACGAGGCCAAAGATCCACAAGCTCCACCAGATCCACCAAACGAGTTCGGCATTTTTAACAGTCTGTGGTTTTCTCTCGGAGCCTTCATGCAGCAAGGATGCGATATTTCACCAAGGTTGGTGCTTTGGCAGCCATCCCTCTATCTCTCCATCTCTCTTTCCCTCCATCCCTCATCACTTTATCTTTCATCTCTCTTCCCTCCATCCCTCATCACTTTATCTTTCATCTCTCTTCCCTCCGTCCCTCATCACTTTATCTTTCATCCCTCCATCTCTCATCCCTCCATCTCTCATCACTTTATCTTTCATCTCTCATCCCTCCATCCCTCATCACTTTATCTCTTATCCCTCCATCTCTCATCCATCCATTCATTCATCTATCTTTCCATCTCTTATACTTTTAGCCCTCCATCTTTCATACCTCCATCTTTCATCCATCCACCCCCCTCTATCTCTCATCCCTCCATCCCACCATCTTTTGCTCCTCCATCCTCCACCTCTCATCCCTTCATCTCTCCATCTCTCATCCCTCTGTTTCTCATACTTCTATCCCTCATCACTTTATCTTTCAGCCCTCCATTTTTCATCCATCTATCCCACCATCTCTCACTCCTCCATCCCTACATTTCTTATCCCTTCATCTCTCCATCTCTCATCCCTTCGTCTCTTATCCCCCCATCTCCATCCCTCCATTTCTCATTGCTCCATCACCATCCCTCCATTTCTTACCCCTTCATATATCCCTCCATCATTGCATGTATGTTCTTCTATTGTTATCCCCCAATCCCTCATCCCTCTATCTTTCTCTTTCCCTTAGAGTCTCTGCATTTTACACTCGTTTAATCCTTCAGTAATGTGCTCATGGTGTGTATTAGTTGATCTTCGTGCTTTTCGTTTTTTTTTTTTCTTCAAACATTCACTCCATCACAACTTCACCTCTCCTTCTGGGGTTTACGTAATCTCCTCCACTGCCCTCATTCCTTACTCACTCACTCCCTCACTCCTCCCTCACTCCTCCCTCACTCCTCCACTCACTCCTCCCTCACTCCTCCCTTACTCCTCCACTCACTCCTCCCTCATTCCTCCCTCACTCCTCCACTCACTCACTCCCTCATTCCTCCACTCACTCCTCCCTCACTCCTCCCTCACTCCTCCCTTACTCCTCCACTCACTCCTCCCTCATTCCTCCCTTACTCCTCCCTCACTCCTCCACTCACTCCTCCCCAATTCCTCCCTTCCTCCTCCCTCACTCCTCCCTCACTCCTCCACTCACTCCCCCCTCACTCCTCCCTCACTCCTCCACTCACTCCTCCACTCACTCCTCCCTCATTCCTCCACTCACTCACTCCCTCACTCCTCCCTCACTCCTCCACTCACTCCTCCACTCACTCCTCCCTCACTCCTCCACTCACTCCTCCACTCACTCCTCCCTCACTCCTCCCTCATTCCTCCCTCACTCCTCCACTCACTCCTCCCCAATTCCTCCCTCACTCCTCCCTCACTCCTCCACTCACTCCTCACTCACTCCTCCACTCACTCCTCCCTCACTTCTCCACTCACTCACTCCCTCATTCCTTTTCTTACTCCTCCCTCACTCCTCCACTCACTCCTCCACTCACTCCTTCCTCATTCCTCCCTCATTCCTCCACTCACTCCTTCCTCATTTCTCCACTCACTACCTCACCCCTCTTTTCCTCCACCCCTCATACACCCACTCCCCCTCTCCTTCACACCCTCACACATTCATTCCTCCACTCCTTCTCTTCTCCTTTCTCTCACTCACTGATTTCTTTCTCTCCTCCTCTTTTGTCACTCCTCCTCTCCTCCACACCATCACTTATTTATTCCTCTTCTCCTCCACTTCCTTACTTCCTCACTCCTCCACTCCTCTCCTTCTCCTTCTCCTTTCTTCCTCCACTTTTACTGTTTGTTCTCTGAGACCCTCTTTTTAATATCTAAATATTCACCATGAGCTGATTGTAAAGTGCACAGATTCTCTCTCTCCCTCTCTCTGTCTCTCTATCTGTCTGTCCCCCTCTCCCTCTCTTCCTCTCTCGCTCTCTCTGTGAAGACTCTTGGAGGGATACCGTGTTTTTGCTGCATGTTTCTCTCTAAATGAGGAGTTTTACCAGGACTCGTCGTGATCACTCGTTCATTTCATCTTTCCTTCTTTATTCCAGATGTATTCTTCACCAGATGTTTGTTTGTTAGATGTTAGTATTACAGCCGAGTCACATGATTCACGAGTGAAAACCTTCAGAAATTTCAGCATGGAGCTCTATCTATTTTCTCTATCCCTTTATCTCTCCATTTATCTTTCCCTTTTAATCTTTCTCTCTCTCTCTCTCTCTCTCTCTCTCTCTCTCTCTCTCTCTCTCTCTCTCTCTCTGTCTGTCTCTTTCTTCTGCTCTCTTTTTCTCTCTTTTTGTCTGTTTGTTTTCCTGCTGTTTTTGCTCTTATTGTCTTTCCTTCCGGTTCATCCAAGTCTTTTCTTTACTTTTCTCACATTTTATCACTTCTCCATATTTGTGCATATCCCCCCCCTACCTACCCCCCCCCTCTCTCTCTCTCTCAGGTCTCTGTCAGGTCGTATAGTAGGAGGAGTGTGGTGGTTCTTCACACTGATCATCATCTCGTCCTACACGGCGAACTTGGCAGCGTTCCTCACTGTGGAGAGGATGGTGTCTCCTATCGAGAGCGCTGAGGATCTCGCCAAGCAGACTGAGATCGCATACGGAACTCTCGACTCGGGTTCCACTAAAGAGTTCTTCAGAGTGAGAACCTTCACACTCATCTAGTTCAAGTCTCACCATCCACTTCCTGTATTACACACATCCACTTGACTAGACAGAGAGGGAGAGAGAATGTGTGTGAGAGTGTGAGAGGGTATGTGTGTGTGTGAGTGTGTGTGTGTGTGTGTGTGTGTGTGTGTGTGTGTGTGTGTGTGTGTGTGTGTGTGTGTGTGTGTGAGAGAGGGTGAGAGAGTGAGTGAGTGAGTGTGTGTGTGAGTGTGTGTGAGAGAGTGTGTGTGAGAGTGAGTGTGTGTGTGTGAGTGAGTGTGTGTGTGAGTGAGAGTGTGTGTGTGTGAGTGAGTGTGAGAGAGTGAGTGAGTGAGTGAGTGTGTGTGTGAGTGTGTGTGAGAGAGTGTGTGTGAGAGTGAGTGTGAGAGAGAGAGTGAGTGAGTGAGTGTGTGTGTGAGTGAGAGTGTGTGAGAGAGTGAGTGAGTGAGTGTGTGAGTGAGTGTGAGAAAGTGAGTGTGTGTGTGAGTGTGTGTGAGAGAGTGAGTGTGTGTGTGAGTGTGTGTGTGAGTGAGTGTGTGTGTGTGTATGTGTGTGAGTGAGTGTGTGAGTGAGTGTGTGTGTGAGTGTGTCAGGATTAAGCTATATAGTGTAAGAATAATAAACACACACTCTGAATGCTTTCCAGAGCACTAAAGATCCCCCTCCCCCTCCCCCCCCTCTCCCCCCAGCGCTCTAAGATAGCAGTGTTTGAGAAGATGTGGTCGTATATGAAGTCTGCTGAACCATCAGTGTTTGTGAAGACCACTCCCGACGGTGTGGCGCGCGTCAGGAAGTCGAAGGGGAAGTTTGCGTTCCTGCTCGAGTCCACGATGAACGAGTATATCGAACAACGCAAACCGTGTGACACCATGAAGGTCGGCGGGAATCTCGATTCCAAGGGTTATGGAGTCGCCACACCCAAGGGCTCGGCATTAAGGTGGGTGGAGTCATATAATAACTCCGCCCCCAAATGGTTATTATATGATTCTACCCTCCCTGATACCACCACTGTCTAACTTTTTACTCACTGTCTGTCTGTCAGTCTCACTCCGTCTGTCTGTCTGTCTGTCTGTCTGTCTGTCTGTCTGTCTGTCTGTCTGTCTGTCACTCTTTCTCACTCTGTCTCACTCTGTCTCTCTCTCTCTCTCTCCTTTATCTCTTGTTTCAGTTTATTTCTGTATCTGTGGGATATGTAGAGGTAAAACTGTGTGTGTGTGTGTGTGTGTGTGTGTGTGTGTGTGTGTGTGTTAATGTTGTTTTTCTTTCTACAGAACAGAACTTTGTGTGTGTGTGTGTGTGTGTTGCTACACCTATTCTCTCTGTCTTTCTTATTTGTGTGTGTGTGTGTGTGTGTGTGTGTGTGTGTGTGTGTGTGCTTGTGTCTCATTTTGATGTCACTCCTGTTGTGTTTGCTTTCCTGCATGGTCTCATTTTTTTTCCTTATTCTGATAACGGACTATTCCTCCATCATCTCTCTCTCACTCTCTCTCACTCTCTCTCTCTCTCTTTCTCTCTCTCTCTCTCTCTCTCTCTCTCTCGCTCTCTCTCACTCTCTCTCTCTCTCTTTCTCTCTCTCTCTCTCTCTCTCTCTCTCTCACTCTTCTCACCCTCTCTCACTCTCTCTCTCACTCTCTCTCTCTCACTCTCTATCTTGACACAATAAACACCCAACCAGTTAGGTCAATTCCTATATTCACTCGCTCCCTCGTCCCCCCGTCCTCTGCCTCTCGTCCTGTTCCTACTACAGTCATTTAGTTCTGTGATTAATAGTGTAATGATCATCATCATTACACTGCAGTTCTGTACACTGTGCTCACAACACACTTAAACTATAAACTATACTAATGCCTCATAATGTCAGGGGGACTTCTGAATCTCAGGCTGTAAAAAGGAGGAGCTTGTGGGTCTGAGGATGACATGAATGGGAGAAGTGAAGAAACCAGCGCAGGGGCAGGTGTGGAAGGGGGCGTGTTCTGCTGGGCAGGTGTGGAAGGGGGCGTGTTCTGCTGGGCAGGTGTGGAAGGGGGCGTGTTCTGAGAAGGGTAATGAAGTGTTGGGTTGAGGTTAGGTGTCCAGGTGAGAGGTGATCAGATTAAGGTTAGAATACAGCAGGTGGAAGCCTGAGTGAATGGTAATGACTGCTTTATGAGGCATTATAAATATTGTGGGTTTCAGCATGGCTCTGTGACGGAACAGACGTGTGTTTACAGTAATAAGTACAGAGCATTAGCGTTAGCCTTTACTGAGTTCATGAATGTGATATTAGATTTCTCACCTGCCTTTTCTGCCTTCTGTTGTGACGTGACATGTTTTATCATTTCAAGAAGTGCTGTGAACCTGGCGGTGTTAAAGCTGAACGAGCAGGGCCTGCTGGACAAACTGAAAAACAAGTGGTGGTACGACAAGGGGGAGTGTGGCAGCGGGGGAGGGGACTCCAAGGTCAGCCTACTAAATACTAACCAACTACTAACTAAATAACTAATAAACAAGGCTGGAGAGAGTAATCTGCAAGGCTGTGACCTCTGACCCTGGTAACAGTAGCTATGCAGGCAACAATGCCAGCCTGTTGTTGTTGTTGTTGTTGTTGTTATTATTATTTTTATTATTATTATTACTCTTATTAGCATTAAATAGACGGTAATCACTGTGAACCCTTTACTCTTAAACGATAGCATGTAATATTCATATAGTGTCCTGAATCAGGTAGTGTCAGTACGGATCAGGTAGTCTCAGTACGGATCAGGTAGTGTCAGTACGGATCAGGTAGTGTCAGTACGGATCAGGTAGTCTCAGTACGTGTCAGTACGGATCAGGTAGTCTCAGTACGTGTCAGTACGGATCAGGTAGTGTCAGTACGGATCAGGTAGTCTCAGTACAGATCAGGTAGTGTCAGTACAGATCAGGTAGTCTCAGTACAGATCAGGTAGTGTCGGGTAGTCAAGTCAAGTTTATTTCTATTGCGCTTTTCACAACGCACATTGTCTCAAAGCAGCTTTTTAGAATGTAAAGAGGAACCAGACTCAAAAGCAGAACCTCATCCTGATCTGAGTGACATCAAGAGTGTGTGATTCTAGTCTTTAAACACTACAGAACACTGGAGAGTGAGAACTAACATGAGCACTGGAGTGTGTGATTATAACTGATGATCTTTCTACAGTCTTATACAGTCATTATGGTTATAAAACCAGCTCAACATCTGAGATCATCACAGATCCAACACCAGTCGTGTCAGTAGAGTCAGTTCGGATCGGATCGTGTCAGTAGAGTCAGTTCGGATCGGATCGTGTCAGTAGAGTCAGTTCGGATCGGATCGTGTCAGTACGCATATACAATAAAAAGTACAGTATAAACACCTTAAACTGACAAATATTTCAAAAGGAGGGACAGGACAGGAGGGACAGGACAGGAGGGACAGGACAGGAGGGACAGGATAGGAGGGACAGGACAGGAGGGACAGGACAGGAGGGACATGACAGGAGGGACATGACAGGACAGGAGGTAGACATTTGTGCACATCTGCAGTATAAATAATGTGTCAAATACAGATCGAGTAGTCACAGGTACAGTGATGAGCAGGTCACTAGGGGGCGGAGTTACTGAGGAAGAAGTGGACGAGGACGCATTAATGCTAGGAATGAATGATGGGAATGATGGATCAGTTACCACACACACCCTGCACTCAGGAAACCTTCTGCGGTGATGCAGCTCCTGACGCGTCTCTGATTGGCTCTTTGAAATTCCCAAATCCAGCGGAGAATCCAACATAACTGCTGGATTGGTGTGGAGAGAAGCTGAACATGCTGGGACAAAAGGTGTGTAGTCCGTTATGACATCAGGACCGCATGTTCCTCATTCATTCACCTGCCTGCAGCCCTGCAATGCATGATGGGTATAATTCAGCTACATACAGCAAATATACTGAATCTATTAAAATCAATATTCAAACACAATGCTAATGCTAACACAGAAAGTAAACAGCACACAGTAAAGCGTGTGTGTGTGTGTGTGTGTGTGTGTGTGTGTGTGTGTGTGTGTGTGTGTGTGTGTGTGTGTGTCACAGGAGGAAAGTAATGAAGTACAAATACTTTGTTATTGAACTTCAGTAGATTTTTCTGGTATCAGTTTTTTTTACTTTAATATTTATTTTTTAGACTTTTTACTTTCACTCATTACATTTTTACACAAAAATCTGTACTTTCTACTTCTTACATTTTCACTCCACACTTATTACTTTAGTTTTAATGTATTTGGTTAAACGTGAATATTATTGTGCTGTAAAGTAAAATAAGAGTAAAGTAAAGTAAAATAAGAGTAAAGTAAGAGTAAAATAAGAGTAAAGTAAAATAAGAGTAAAGTAAAGTAAGAGTAAAATAAGAGTAAAGTAAAATAAGAGTAAAGTAAAGTAAGAGTAAAATAAGAGTAAAGTAAAATAAGAGTAAAGTAAAGTAAAATAAGAGTAAAGTAAAGTAAAATAAGAGTAAAGTAAAGTAAGAGTAAAATAAGAGTAAAGTAAAATAAGAGTAAAGTAAAGTAAAATAAGAGTAAAGTAAAGTAAGAGTAAAATAAGAGTAAAGTAAAGTAAAGTAAAATAAGAGTAAAGTAAAATAAGAGTAAAGTAAAATAAGAGTAAAGTAAAATAAGAGTAAAGTAAAGTAAAATAAGAGTAAAGTAAAATAAGAGTAAAGTAAAGTAAGAGTAAAATAAGAGTAAAGTAAGAGTAAAATAAGAGTAAAGTAAAGTAAGAGTAAAATAAGAGTAAAGTAAAGTAAAGTAAGAGTAAAATAAGGGCTGTAAAGTTCAAATGCAAATTTATTTTACGGCACGAAATGTGAGGCGCGATTAATGCAGCACACTTCTGTTTCTTCAGTTCAACATACATTTATTTATGACGTCCTTTTTTTACTCAGATATAAAATAAATAATTAAACTCCGAAAAATATTTAAAATCAGTAAACATTTGTTTTACTGATGCGCCAAGTCTCAAATCGACACCAAAATCCGCCATGATTCAGACAATGAACCATCTGGGGTCAACAAGCACCGGGGCATTTTGTGGGTTTTTTCCTCATGATGCCAAAACAAACTTAAATTACTGTTTTTTTTTAAATCGTACAGATAAGAGAAATACATCATTCATATCTGTAAAGGGTCCACAAAATGCTGTGCTTTTGTAAAATAAAGGAAACAGACAGGGGGCGCTCTCTGTCATTTCTCTTTACAAACAAATAAAAAAAAACCCTGAATCTCAGTGAATATTCGCCTCACAGACTTAATAAATATACGTATAGAAACCTCGAAATGTCTTTTACATAAAACAGTTCACATCTACAACAAATATTCTCCGATTATGTAATCAGTATAAAAGTAGGGGACGTACAGTTTCTCTGGAATCACCTCATTAATTGTCCGTGTGGAAACATAGCAAAAGTTCCGTTTGGTGCCCTGATCTTCTTCTTTCGGGGCGCCACAGTGGATCATCCGTCTCCATCCCCCCTGTCCTCTACATCTGCCTCTTTCACACCAACTACCTGCATGTCTTCCCTCACCAAATCCATAAACCTTCTCCCTGTTCTTCCTCTTCTCCTCCTTCCTGGTGTCTCCATCCTCAGCATTCTCCTACTGATATACCCCATGTCCCTCCTCTGCACATGTCCAAACCATCTCAATCTCACCTCCCTCACCTTGTCTCCAAAACGTCCTACATGCCCTGTCCCTCTAATAAACTCATTTCTAATCCTGTCCATCGTCATCACTCCCAACGAACATCTCAACATCTTCAGCTCTGCTACCTCCAGCTCCACCTCCTGTCTTTTATTTAATGTAATTTAAAACACCATTAACACCATTATTACTTTAAAATGTTTTCAAGAATATTTAGTCCTCATTCAGTATGTTGAGTTTGGTTTTATTAATAATAAACATACATTTGCATCATTTTTTCTCCATGTTGATTAAAGCATTAAAAACAAAGTATTAATATATGATTTATTTAAAACAAATAGAAACGTGAGATTAAGTTGCGATTAAATATTTTAATCGATTTACAGCCCTAATATTAATATGATGAGGTTCAGTTTTCAGTGTGACACTAAAACAGGTAGTAATAATCACTCGTTTTTACTGAGGAACATGTCGGAGCTCAAACTTCTTTACTTTCACTTGCGTGAAAAAGTGCAGTCAGAACTTCAGCTTTCACCAGAATCTTTTATAACATCAGTATCTGCACTTCTACTGAGTAAAGGATGTGTGCACTTTTGCCACCTTTGTGTGAGTGTGTGTGTGTGTGTGTGTGTGTGTGTGTGTGTGTGTGTGTGTGTGTCAGTGTCAGAGAGCTTAGTGGTAGTTAAAGAAGTGGGTACGTGTAACTGTGGGTGTTTTTGGAGACCCTTGTGGTAGGCATGTGTTACTGCAACTCTTCTATATTAGTATTACACGGGACGTTTTTGATAATGTGATCACACACACACACACACACACACACACACACACTTCCTCACATTCGGTGTTTGAGTGGTGAGTGCTGTTCAACATCACATCGTGTGTGTGTGTGTGTGTGTGTGTGTGTGTGTGTGTGTGTGTGTGTGAAAGGGTCTCTCTCTTGTTGTGTATGTTTTATTTAATATGGGTCCAAACACCAAACATTGTGATGGTTGACCTGGTCTTTTTTCTTTTTTTAAATTCTGCACGACTTCCTGTAAAGATGAAATGGATGATGATGATGATGATGATGATGATGTATAGTATCTCCATTTGTTTGTTTGACGCTGTGACGATGTACCCACGGTGGGTCTCAGGTTTGATGCTTGGTCCCTCACATTGCTGTGTGTAGTTTTATTAGTGTTGCGTTTCTGGCTGCACGGTGTGTTTGAGATTGTGGTATGTCCATCCTGCACCTTCTCCTTCACTGGTGCTGAAGTTCTTGGATCCTGGATTCCTCATGAAAATGCTTCACTTTGTTCAGTTGTGTAATAATAATTATAATAATAATAACACAGTAAGTGTTGTTTATCTCTCCAGTTCTCTCAGCACGTCTCCACTGGATCACTGAGTGCTGATTATTCAAAGACTTTATGCTAGGTCCTGCTACTGTAGGTCAAAGGTCAAAGGTAATGCTAGTGCTAGCTCTGCTTGCTTGCCCACTTCCTGCTGCTCTTTTATTTATACTACTGTTTATGTTTTGAGACACAATGAGACAAACTCCTGAAATAGTGCACTATATAGAGAACCAAGCAGAAACCCATCTGACTGCAAATACATCACCATCATCTCCTTTAATAGGGCAGTGCAGCAGGGGGCAGTGTGGGGCAGGACAGCAAGGGGCAGTGTGGGGCAGTGCAGCAGTGTGGGGCAGTGCAGCAGGGGGCAGTGTGGGGCAGGGCAGCAGTGTGGGGCAGTGCAGCAGGGGGCAGTGTGGGGCAGTGCAGCAGTGTGGGGCAGTGCAGCAGGGGGCAGTGTGGGGCAGTGCAGCAGTGTGGGGCAGTGCAGCAGCATTATAGCGGGAGGTCTGGGGCAGTGCAAGGGCAGTTCTAGTAGAGAGCTAGACATTCAGCCATGTGACCGATCATTTATTGATCAGCTACTTAATTATTTACTTAATTGTAGCTCTGAGCTAATGTAGATCTGCTAGTTAATTAGCTAATGCTAATGTTAACAAGTCCATAATAATATTATGTTCAGTAAACAATCTTTGGTGATGTAATTATCATGCACATGATTGGTTGAATTGGTTCATTTGAGTTTGTGGTGCAGTGGATCGTGTTTCACACACAATTTTCTCCGATAGTGCACTATACTGTTCAGAGGGTCAAAGGTCAACATTAACACCAGCCAGCTTGCTGCCTCCTTTGTTCTCTTTCTCTCTGTGTCTCTCTCTCTTTCCCTCACTCTCTCTGGATGGATGAATGGAGTGTGAGGAGGTGTTGGAAAGGGGGGTGTTGAGAGTGAGATGAAGTACCTGGCTCCTGCTCTGATCTTCTGTGTGTTATTTCCCTCATGAAGAACTCCTGTAAACCTTGCAGTATTGAAACTCAGTGAACAAGGCATCTTAGACAAGCTGAAAAACAAGTGGTGGTACGATAAAGGGGAGTGTGGGACCAAGGACTCGGGCAGTAAGGTCAGTCCATCCAGACATGCCCATGGCCGTGCCCACTGCCGTTAATTATTTTATTACAAATTCCAATGATTTATCAAATTTATTTTTTACAAACTTATTATTTTGAGGTATTTTCATATTTATATTAATTATCAAAAAATGTGTATTTAAGAATATTTCAGAATTTTAAGATATAGATGGTATTAATGTTTGTGTTTTATTTATAATTAATTGTTTTATATTTATATCAACAGTTTATACAAACTTTATCATCATAACCTTCTTAAGGACTTCTTTCCCCGTCCCCACTCTGACTCTTCCCCCTGTCCCCACTCTGACTCTCCCCCCGTCCCCTCTCTGACTCTTCCCCCC
>MU526172.1:168888-171388 GCA_024362625.1 Silurus asotus
TTCTCTCTCTCTCTCTCTCTCTCTCTCTCTCTCTCTCTCACTCTCTCTTGTCTCTAGTTTCATAAATTAGCAGGAAATTATTATTTTTTAATGATTTATTAGAAAAAGTTGCATGTCAGAAGCCAGAGTTGTGGAAGTTCAAAGGTCACTGTAGTCGTCTGTGTAATCTAGAAAAGCACCGAATCCCTGCATGGGGGCCGACAGCAGGGGCCCATCTGTCACACTCACATAATAAAGATCAGAATGTCAACTTGTCTCTGAACAATCGTTTCTGTGATGTGATAAAACACAGAGGAACTGCAGAGTTACTGATAACGCTGAAAGTCACGTGTGTGTGGGTGGTGAGTTTCAGTCTGGAGTTTCTTCATCATTTGTTCCTCTCTAAATCTTCTGCTTGATGTTCAACTGATGTTGGTGATCAGAACACGTGTAAAACAGAGCGTGCGCTCGATCCTGATTGGTGACTCGCTGCGTGTTTCACCAGTTACATTTTTATCCTCATTAATAACAAGAAACGTGTGATTTCACTAAATGCAGTAAAACGTGAGAGATTTGAGTGTGAAATGTGAAGTTACAGTAAAAATCTTCCCACATGGAAAAACTCCAGTAAAGAAGATCACTGAATTTATTTTATCTCATTGTTTGTGTATGTGAAGGTGCAGTTTTACATCCCACTACTGTTTCTCCTCAATTATCACACACACACACACACACACACACACACACACACACACACACACCAGATTATTGTGACCTTGTACATGTCATCAAATAAAATCAGTTCATCTACAAACCCAATGTTCAATTACACAGTTATAACTGACTACAAAAATCAACAATTAGTGTGTGTTAACGTGTGTATGTGTGTGTTTTATAGGTGTGTGTGTGTGTGTGTGTGTGTGTGTGTGTGTGTGTGTGTGTGTGTGTGTGTGTGTGTGTGTGTGTGATTTCATCAAGTCAAATTTATACAGAAATCCACAGTTTGCCAAAATGCTGCACATCAGGTATAACAGGAAATAAAACACATTACAACCATAATACGTCACACACACACACACACACACACACACACACACATAGTGATAATATTTAAGAGATATAGAGAAACCATTCCCCAGTTGTTAGACAGATCTTGTTCTGACAGATCTTCACTCTGTCCTTCTCCCGCTCCAGCGGAGTGTCTTGTTATTGCAGTTGTAGTGTAGTGTAGTGTCCACCAATAATGTTAAATTAGGTCAGCCCACCTCACACACACACCAGAGATGGCAAAAGTCCACACATCCTTTACTCAGTAGAAGTGCAGATACTGATGTTATAAAAGATTCTGGTGAAAGCTGAAGTTCTGACTGCACTTTTTCACGCAAGTGAAAGTAAAGAAGTTTGAGCTCCGACATGTTCCTCAGTAAAAACGAGTGATTATTACTACCTGTTTTAGTGTCACACTGAAAACTGAACCTCATCATATTAATATATTCATATAGAAGAATTTAAAATGTTGTTTTCTAATGAAGCCTGAAGATCCACTATGTAGAACACAAGCAAAGAAATGATGATGATCAGGTGATCAGGAATGTCTCTGTTCTCAGTCATGTTCTCATCACTGACTCCCTCTGTCTCATCCACGTTAACCCCAGACTTCTTACTGCCTCCTGCCTGCTCACTGTGAGCTTCAGAATCTAGTCTACGTCTGTGGTGTGTGAGAGACAGGAGATGTTCCACCAGTGGATTGAAGAAGCAGCACAATGAGAGAAAGCAGGTTGATGTGCTGAAAACGTTGCAGTGAGAAGAAAAAATATTGATGTTTCACCAAACAGATTAAATCCTAGTTTGAAAATGTAAGAAGTAGAAAATACAGATTTTTGTGTAAAAATGTAGAGTGAAAGTAAAAAATCTGAAAAATAAATAGAAAAGTAAAAAAAACTGAAACCAGAAAAATCTACTGAATTAACAAAGTATTTCTGCTTCATTACTTTCCTCCTGTGACACACACACACACACACACACACACACACACACACACACACACACACACACACACCTGTAGGTGGACAGCTGCATTGTTTTGTATATGATGTTGAACTCCAGCAGATTTCTCCACTCTACTCTGACTGTTCAAAATCATGTCTGTAGGTGGATTAGTGACCCTAAATTGCTCCTTGATGTGTGTGTGTGTGTGTGTGTGTGTGTGTGTGTGCGCACGCGTGTGTGTGTGTGGACAAATGTTTTGTGGACACCTGAGTGTAAGATTACTGTGTGTTTTTTGAACATCTCATTCCACATTTAGTTCTGCATTTGCTGTCATAATAACATCCACACTTCTGGGAAGATGTTCCACTAGATTTTGTGGAGATTCGTTGGGATTCATTTGGCTCAAGGGGGTTCGTAAAGTCAGGTACTGATGAAGGTGAGGAGGTTTCTGGGGTGCAGTCAGCGTTCACATTCATCCCAAAGGTGTTCAATAGGGTTTGAGCTGTATAGCAGGAGATCTTTGGAGAGGAGA
>MU526172.1:173888-178888 GCA_024362625.1 Silurus asotus
ATTTGCG
This sequence comes from Silurus asotus, assembly GCA_024362625.1. NCBI lineage: Eukaryota > Metazoa > Chordata > Actinopteri > Siluriformes > Siluridae > Silurus > Silurus asotus. Next base: position 173,896 of record MU526172.1, read on the forward strand.
TTGCGCTGTAGTGTATTTGCGTTGCGCTGTAGTGTATTTGCGTTGCGCTGTAGTGTATTTGCGTTGCGCTGTAGTGTATTTGCGTTGCGCTGTAGTGTATTTGTGTTGCACTGTAGTGTATAAAATTGTATATTTGGTGCAAAACGCCTGAGGGAGAAAACACTGGAAAAAGAAACCTGTATAAACACTTTCATGCACCACTGAACACTGTTGATACACTTGTCTGTAATGTGTTTGTGCGTCTGATTGTTACTCTTCATCTCAGAGCTCTGGAGTCACCAGAGAGCACACCAGTGAAAAACCTTTCCAGTTTGCCCAAAAGGTAAATGACATTCCAGACATTCCTGACAACAAGAAAAAAAAATGAGAATCCAAGTGAGAGAAATAATTTCTGATTGATGTTAAACTCATTCATAACCACATTTAATCAAATATAAAAGTCACCATTTACAATGCAGAAGTGAATTTTGCCTTAAGCATATGTATGTAGAAGAGGGCAAACGCAAGTCAGTCTTCATCCTCCCCAGTGTTAACTGTTGTAGAATAAGGGAAGAGCTGATTAATAGGTAGAATTTAACAAGTGACTAAATTTGGGAGAAATTTTTACAGAAGGACTGAATAGAGTCGATAATTACTGTTCACACCAAGAGACACCTTCAGGAGCCATGATTCAAGAGGTTGTATAGACATCAACTGTTGGTGTGTGTGTGTGTGTGTGTGTATGTGTGTTTGTGTGTGTGTCTGTGTGTGTGTGTGTGTGTGTGTGTGTGTCAGTGTCAACCCTGAAGGTGCATCTGGGTCAACACAGTTAGATGCAGCTACAGCACATCTGGCAAAGACACCGGAACTTGTGGCACCCGTGGAAAAATCACCCAAAGTTACAGCACCTGTAGCAAACACAACTGAAGTTACGGCACCTGTGGCAAAGATAACTGAAGTTACGGCACCTGTGGCAAAGATACCTGAAGGTACGGCACCTGTGGCAAAGGCCCCTGAAGGTACAGCACCTGTGGCAAAGATAACTGAAGTTACGGCACCTGTGGCAAAGGCCCCTGAAGGTACAGCACCTGTGGCAAAGATAACTGAAGGTACAGCACCTGTGGCAAAGATAACTGAAGGTACAGCACCTGTGGCACCTGACGTTACGGCACCTGTGGCAAAGGCCCCTAAAGGTACAGCACCTGTGGCAAAGATAACTGAAGGTACAGCACCTGTGGCACCTGACGTTACGGCACCTGTGGCAAAGGCCCCTGAAGGTACAGCACCTGTGGCAAAGATAACTGAAGTTACGGCACCTGTGGCAAAAATACCAGAAGTGACGGCACCTGTGGCAAAGGCACCTGAAGGTACGGCACCTGTGGAAAAGGCAGCTGAAGTTACGGCACCTGTGGCACCTGAAGTTACGGCACCTGTGGCAAAGACATCTGAAGTTATGGCACCTCTGGCAAAGATGCCAAAAGTTACAGGACCAGTGGCAAAAACACCTGAAGTTACCGCACATGTGGCAAAGACAATAGCAGTGACAGCACCTATGACACCTGACGTTACAGCACCTGTAGCAAACACACCTAAAGTTATGGCACCTGTGGCAAAGATACCTGAAGGTACAACACCTGTGGCAAAGATATCTGAAGGTATAGCACCTGTGGCACCTGAAGTTACGGCACCTGTGGCAAAAGCACCTGAAGGTACAGCACCTGTGGTACCTGAAGTTACGGCACCTGTGGCAAAGATACTTGAAGGTACAGCACCTGTGGCAAAGATACCTAAAGTTATGGCACCTGTGGCAAAGGCACCTGACGGTACAGCCCATGTGGCAAAAATACCTAAAGGTACAGCACCTGTGGCACCTGAAGTTATGGCACCTGTGGCAAAGATACCTGAAGTTACGGCACCTGTGGCAAAGATACCTGAAGGTACAGCACCTGTGGCACCTAAAGTTACGGCACCTGTGGCAAAGATACCTGAAGGTACAGCACCTGTGGCAAAGATACCTGAAGGTACAGCACCTGTGAAAAAGCTATCTGAAGTTACGGTACCTGTGGCAAAGATACCTGAAGGTACAACACCTGTGGCAAAGATACCTGAAGGTATAGCACCTGTGACACCTGAAGTTACTGCACCTGTGCCAAAGATACCTGAAGTTACGGCACCTGTGGCAAAGATACCTGAAGTTACAGCACCTGTGGCAAAGATACCTGAAGGTACAGCACCTGTGAAAAAGATATCTGAAGTTACGGTACCTGTGGCAAAGATACCTGAAGGTACAGCACCTGTGGCAAAGATACCTGAAGGTACAACACCTCTGGCAAAGATACCTAAAGGTATAGCACCTGTGTTACCTGAAGTTACGGCACCTGTGGCAAAGATACCTAAAGTTATGGCACCTGTGGCAAAGACACCTGACGGTACAGCCCATGTGGCAAAAATACCTGAAGGTACAGCACCTATGGCACCTGAAGTTATGGCACCTGTGGCAAAGATACCTGAAGGTACAGCACCTGTGGCACCTGAAGTTACGGCACCTATGGCAAAGGCACCTGAAGGTACAGCACCTGTGAAAAAGATACCTGAAGTTACGGTACCTGTGGCAAAGATACCTGAAGGTACGGCACCTGTGACACCTGAAGTTACGGCACCTGTGGCACCTGAAGTTACAGCACCTGTGGCAAAGACACCTGAAGTTATGGCACCTGTGGCACCTGAAGTTACAGCACCTGTGGCAAAGACACCTGAAGTTATGGCACCTGTGGCACCTGAAGTTATGGCACCTGTGGCACCTGACGTTACGGCACCTGTGGCACCTGAAGTTACAGCACCTGTGGCAAAGACACCTGAAATTATGGCACCTCTGGCAAAGATGCCTGAAGGTACGGCACCTGTGGCAAAGATACCTGAAGGGACGGCACCTGTGACACCTGAAGTTACAGCACCTGTGGCAAAGACACCTGAAGTTATGGCACCTGTGGCACCTGAAGTTATGGCACCTGTGGCACCTGAAGTTACGGCACCTGTGGCACCTGAAGTTACAGCACCTGTGGCAAAGACACCTGAAGTTATGGCACCTCTGGCAAAGATGCCTAAAGTTACAGGACCAGTGGCAAAAACACCTGAAGTTACCGCACATGTGGCAAAGACAATAGCAGTGACAGCACCCATGACACCTGACGTTACGGCGCCTTTGGGAAAGACGCTTGAAGTTACAGGACCATTGGAAAAGACACCCGAAGAAACAGTGAAAGGGACACCTTCAGCACTCATACCTGTCTCTTCACCAGTTCAAACTGAGTGAGTCGACCTCCCGATGTATCTTAAATATAAAGCAGTGTTAAACCTGTATGACTTTATGTTCTTCTGGTCTTTCAGCAGCAGTGTTGTTATGCAGCTGTGTTCCTTCTGTAACAAACCTGTGCAAAGTGATAAGATCTCAGTGAACATTCCTCCAATCGTCTGCCATGTGAACTGCTTCAAGGTTAGTACATCTATCTATCTATCTATCTATCTATCTATCTATCTATCTATCTATCTATCTATCTATCTGTCTATCTGTCTATCTATCTATATATAACAGTACACGTGTGTGTGTGTGTGTGTGTGTGTGTGTGTGTGTGTGTGTGTGTGTGTGTGTATACAGTGTGCCATGTGTGCTAAGCCGCTAGGTGACATGATGTCCTCCATGTTCCACCACCGTGGGAAAATACATTGTAAGAAATGCTTTGATGTTGTGCTCAGCATTCTGTAAACCATCGCCATGGCAACAACACAGCAGTCATCTGATTGATCTGTTTATTAATAATATATTCTGACTTTTATTGTTTTATTAGTAAAATGATACAGACATGCAAGAGGTGTGTGTGAGAGTGTGACAGAGCGAGAGAGTGTGTGTGTGTGTGTGTGTGTGTGTGAGTGTGTGTGTGTGTGTGTGTGTGTGTGTGTGTGTGTGTGAGAGATAAACAAGAAAAAACAGTCAGGAAATAAAGACAGAATTGTTTGGATTAAACGTGTGTTTATTGCGTAATGTGAGACAGTTAACAGCGTAACACACACAGTTGTGTAGCTGATTAACACAAACCCACACAGTGTCATTAACAAAAAAAGTACAGTATATTACTATTACACCTTTATTTCTATTAATACAGTGATTTAGCACCATTGGAGAACACTACACACAAACACACACAACACATACACACACACACACACAACACATACACACACACTCTCAAGCTTTCTCACACTCTCACACATGTACAATCACATTCTTTAAAGGTAATTATTTAAAATCAACACTTTTAAAATCTCTGTTAAAGGGGAATGGCGTGTGTGTGTGTGTGTGTGTGTGTGTGTGTGTGTGTGTGTGTGTGTGTGTGTGTGTGTGTGAGAGAGAGAGAGAGAGAGAGAGAGAGAGGCGCCCCCCTGTGGTGTGTTGATTGGTTAACAGTTGAATGTTTAGTCTGCACTCAGTGTTAATCTCACTGCTGTTTACACTCTTTGTTGGTTTATTTGTTTACACTTCATGGTCCTCTGTAGTGAATCCCCAATGGACACAGTCGCCGTGACAATGCAACAGCAAGTGCAGAGGCGCGCACCAGAGAGGAGATGTGTTGCCTGGCAACGCTGCGCCTAGCAACAGCACATCTACAGATGCTGCACCTAGCAACGGATCCCCTTACTGCCCAGAAACCTCAGAACTGCATAGTTATAGGTGGCAGCTATGATATAGAGAATCTACAGAGAGAGACAGGAGGGAAAAAGAGAGACACAGGGGGGAGGGAGAGAGACAGTAGGGAAAAAGAGTGATACATGAGGGAGAGAGAGAGACAAGAGGGAGAAAGACAGGAAGGGGAGAGAGAGAGACAGGAGGGGGAGAGCCGGGGGGGCAGGAGGGGGAGAGAGACAGGAGGGAGAGACAGTATTTTGTGTAAATGATCACCAGGTCCAGGTGAAGATTAGTTGAAACTGTCACTCACCAGACCGAGCAGCGTGGCTCCTG
>MU526172.1:186388-196547 GCA_024362625.1 Silurus asotus
CTCAGCTCAGAAACCACCAGTGTCTATGAACCTTCAGTGTGGATGAGCAGAACACACACACACACACACACACACACACACACACACACACACACACACACACACACACTCGAAACATTCAGAAGCATCTGTCACTTTAAAGCATTAGGAACTGAGATATGAAAAAAAGTTTACATTTGTGAAATTATTCATAGAAAACAAACAGGAACCACTAGATCTAATAATGCACACAATTATTACTTCTATAACCCATGTGATTCATATATTATTATTATTATTATTATTATTATTATTATTGTTGTTGTTGTTGTTGTTGTTGTTGTTGTCTCAGTGGGGTGGAGAACTCTGCAGCTCCACTTCTACATTTTCTTTCTTTTATCTGTTTGATTGTCTATAAAATGAAGCTTTTGACCTCCTACTGGCCACACGAGGCACTGCAGCGGGTTCACAATCCTGTGTGTGTGTGTGTGTGTGTGTGTGTGTGTGTGTGTGTGTGTGTGTGTGGAGACACTGCGGCGGGTGCACACTCCTGTGTGTGTGTGTGTGTGTGTGTGTGTGTGTGTGTGTGTGTGTGTGTGTGTGTGTGTGTGTGTGTGTGTAATGTGTTTCGCATTTTAAATAAATACAAAAATCAGCTTGTACCCTAAAGCACATAAATGATGCAATAATGAATAAAAAAATGATCTGCATGATATTATAATTAAAGCTATGAGAGCTAACTCCACCCCTCATCTTATCCTAAACCAATCAGAACCTCACACACCAAATGGAGCAGCTACACTTCTACAATTCTTAGTCAATTACATTCAAAACAGTGTGTTAGCTTGTAAAAGTGTGTTTGTATGTATAAGTGTGTAGAACCTGCAGGGGTGTGTTAATGCTAGGATTGGATGAAGACCACTTGACACTAAACAATGTAAATATAAAGGTTAGTTAGATATTGTATGAACTTTGCTAAGAAAATGTTTTACGAAAGTGTAAATCCAGATTCATGAGAATAATTCTATAATATAAGGTACTGCACGTGAACAGAAATATATAATGGTATTAACAGCACATTAACCTACATGGGGCGCTCTCTTTACATTACCCACTGCTTACTCTCACAGACACGTTAATAAGCATCAGCAAGACCGAAAACAATGTCTACAGGACAAGTCAGTAACTAGCCTTGTTAGCAACACTGGTAAAAAAGTCTTTCGAGAGAGGTATAACTGATAACGTAGCTTAGCTTAATTAGAATAATTGTAAATATGTATAAAATGTAGACAAAAACATTCCATAAGATATTGTGTGTATACCCTGTGCCACGCTGCGTGTGAAAACGTCGTGAATAAGTCACGTTATGCAGGAACGTGTTTGTACGTCTGATCTACGCTGATGTCAGGAATGCGCAACTCCTCCGTCTCGCTACTTCACTTCTTTTATATGTTTTATTCTTCACCATTTCTAGTGGGTTTGAACCTTAGGTGGTTTGAACTGGTTAAACCATAAAACCTGTGTGTGTGTGTGTGTGTGTGTGTGTGTGTGTTTTAGCTGCTGAAATAGATTTTGAACTAGTTCTTCTAGAGTGTGTTGTTATACTCTGGTGGTGGAGTGCGTGTGCGGCAGGCCGGCGTTGTTGTATCCATGTGTAAAGGTGTTGTAGGGGTGCATGCTGGGAAACCCCATCAGTGAGCTGGGTGTCATGGAAACCGAGTCTGGAGTCATGGTCACGCTGTTGGGTGTCATGGCAACCGAGTCAGGCGACATGAGTGGGACATCGTCCGGAGAGCGCCGTAGCGTGAGAGTGTAATCCCTCGGGGACGATCTCGCATCTTTCTCGCAGGACATGGGTGCAGCCTGGTGACGAGGGGGTGTCGGTTGACGTGGAGGGGGCGTGGCCTGACGGCTGCGTTTATCTTTGCGATAATAGAGTGCGGCGAAAGCCAGGACGTTGAGAAAAAGCAGGGATGCACCAACAGCGATGGTGACGCTGAGCTCTGTGGAGTAATCACGAGGATTAGCAATGACCAGTGGGCCAGGGCGTCTGGGAGGTCGTGGTCCGGTAGGTGTGGCCTGTGCAGGAGGGGGTGGGGCTCGTGTGGTGGTGGTGGAGGTGTAGTGAAACATATCGTTTAGGTTGTAAAGGTGAGGAACCAGGTGTTTCCAGAAAGCGACTTTAGTGGCACGGTAATGATCACGGACCCGCGGTTTGAGGCCGATGTGCAGGTAAAGCTGATCCTCAGGACTATACTTCGACCATGACACCTCCTCAAACCGGTTTGCTTTTGTGTGGATAAACTTTGTGTCCTGAGGGACGGGTTTATTTGGGTCTCTGAAGGAAGAATGACAGACAGACAGAGAGACAGAGAGAAAACCATCACAAATTGCAGACTGCTGAAAATGTTTGTGTGGTCACGTCTATCAGAGGTTTGTTTGTGAGCAGGACAAAAGAAACAGATGAAAGTCTTTAATGTATTAATGAAATGTTTCTAACTGGGCTCTGTGTCAGTTCTCAGCTGCAGCAGTGTTATTGGACGTGTTCAGATTGTTACTTTTGTGTAGTTGTGTTGTTCTTTACAGTGTGACAGTGCTGAATATTTAGTCTTGTATGTATAATTACCCAGTCTTGGCGAAGTTGGTCCAATACGTCATGACCACAGCACTCAGCATAATGTCATTGCGTGAAAAATTGCAAGGGAATAGTTCGGTGGGTCCCACGAGCGGAATTCCGAATACATAAGGAATTTCATCTCCATGGGCGGAGTCAGCCCACGCTGGCTTCATCGGACTTTGGCAGTGGTGATAAAATGCGTAAAAGAACGTCGGAGAACCGTAACGAGCGTGCAAATCAGCCGTGACCATGGCAGGCTCTACCCACTGGTGATCCGTAAACATGGCGACGAGGGTTTTGCGCCGTGTTTCGGGATTGTCACGATCCGCCCAGTCCGTATACATGAACTTTATTGTCTCGCGCAGCGTGTCCTTGCCTTCTGGGTAACCATAGAGACCATCTACAAAGTCGGAAACAGCAAAGTCAAAATCTGATCCGGAAACCCCACCTTCTTCTGGTTCAACCACTCCCTCTACGAAGCGTAGTCCCTCCCCTTGGTTGACACCCAGCATGATGTCATAGTTGAGGAACTCGCCCTGCTCCATTAGCACTTCTGGGTCATCAGGAATGAGGTCACCGTCGATCACTGGCCCAAAGGCCACATGGAAGCGTGCAGGCTGGATGTCCTGCTCCACCAACTCCCTGTAACTCCGTTTTTGCATACACAACACCAAGTCCTACACACACACACACACACACACACACACACACACACACACACAGATGGTGTGTTAATGATTCTGTAATAAAGAATGAATGATAGGAAACTGCAGGTGAAGGCAGGAAGGCGTACATGTGTGTCGAGAACATTACAGCCCACTCGCTCGGCCAACATGCGAGTGTATTTCACTGGCTGATAATTTACTGACCAACTGGACAACGCAGATCCACTCTGAATAATCGCTCTGTGGAAAAGTCCTACAGAGAGAAAGAGAGAGAGAGAGAGAGAGAGAGAGAGAGAGAGAGAGAGAGAGAGAGAGAGAGTGTAAGTTGTGGAGCAGAGTTGTGCTGATCGACTCATTTCTGTAAGATGAGACCTGTGTGTATTTATGTGTATTTATGTGTGTTTGTGTGTGTTTGTGTATGTTTGTGTGTTTGTGTGTGTTTACCCTCTGAGTGATGAGACAGTGTAAGTAGACTGACACAGGATGCTCCAATTCCGGATCCGAACACGGTGACCCGACCTGGATCCCCTCCGAAATATCCAATATTCTTACTGATCCAGCGCAGGGCCTGAATCTGATCCAACAACCCATAATTCCCTTTAGCAGCCTGATCACCAGTGCTCAGGAATCCTAAAACACACACACACACACACACACACACACACACACACACACATTAAACTTTTATGAGGTCAAGTGGATTTTCTCCCACTTAAATGAAAGATTCCACGGATATGATGCACCACGACTTTTGTTAGGGTTTGTAAGTTTTGGAAATTGTTTCGTTTGTGGGAAATATGTCATTTTTTAAGTGTTTGGCAAGTGTGGTGTGCTGTGGAGTTGTGTGTTTGTAAAAATGTTTTGTTTTTTTTCTTTCTTTTTTTACAAGAAATATATCACTTGGGAATTAAATCCTGCTCAGGATTTATGTGTGTGTGTGTGTGTGTGTGTGTGTGTGTGTGTGTGTGTGTGTGTGTGTGTGTGTTCACGTACCCAAAACTCCTATCCTGTAGTTAAGTGTGATGACGATGACATTTCCATAGCTCGCTAGCACACTGCCGTCCATGATGTTTCCTGTTCCATCCATGTAAGAGCCGCCGTGAATAAACAACATTACAGGCCACGGGTCCTCACGTGCGTCACGCAACACTAAACAAACAAACAAACATGAGACAGTCCTCGTGTACCCCTGCATCTATTTACACTATATACTTTTGTTTCTTCGCACCCTGGACACAACATCTTTCAGCTCCTCCCTTCGGCAGGTTCTACAGAACTCGGTGTCAGACACAGGAACAGTTTCTTCGCCCAGGCGATCAGCCTCATCAACAACTCACCAGAATAATATTCCCTGCTTCATATCATATCTATAAGTACTGCACTTCCAGAACTGTCAGTCATCACAGTATCCGTATATGTTACACACACTGTTACTGCACACTATTTGCACTACCGTGCACTCTAACACTTTATGTACATCACTAATCTGTCATATAATCTGTATCCTTATTTCATACTCGTACTGAGAGCGAGAGTCCAGACTGAATGTATAGTTTTATTATCTCTGTTCTTTGAGAGTCACTAACGGCTGAAACCAAATTCCTTGTGCGTGTCAACACACTTATATAAACCTGATTGTGATTCTTCTTCATCTTCTTCAGCTGCTCTCATTAGAGGTCTCCACAGCAGATCATCCATCTCCATACGCCCCTGTCCTCTACATCTGCCTTTTTCAAACCAACTACCTGCATGTCTTCCCCTCACCACATCCATAAACCTCCTCCTTGATCTTCCTCTTTTCTTCTACTGATATACCTCCACCTCTCCAGGCACTAACAGCTGAAACCAAATTCCTTGTGCGTGTCAACACACTTATATAAACCTGATTGTGATTCTTCTTCATCTTCTTCGGCTGCTCTCATTAGAGGTCTCCACAGCAGATCATCCATCTCCATACGCCCCTGTCCTCTACATCTGCCTTTTTCAAACCAACTACCTGCATGTCTTCCTTCACCACATCCATAAACCTCCTCCTTGATCTTCCTCTTTTCTTCTACTGATATACCTCCACCTCTCCAGGCTCTTCTCAACCTGCTCACTACTCTCACCACAATTCACAATATCATCCACAAACATCATAGTCCATAGTCCTGTCTGACCTCGTCCTTCAACCTGTCCATCACCACTGCAAACAGAAAAGGGCTCAGACCCGAACCTTGATGCAGTCCAACCTTCACCTTAAACCAGTCTGTTGTTCCTACTGCACACTTCACTGCTGTCACACTGTCCTCATACATGTCCTGCACCACCCTCACCTACTTCTCTGACACACCAGACTTCCTCATACAATACCACATCTTCTCTCTCCACCCTGTCCTACGCTTTCTCTAAATCCTCAAACACACAATGCAGCTCCTTCTGACCTTCTCTATACTTCTCCATCAACATCCTCAAAGCAAATAATGCGTCTGTGATGCTCTTCCTCAGCATGAAACCATACTGCTGCTCACAGAGGGTCACCTCTTCTCTCAGCCTGGCTTCCACTACTCTTTCCCAGAACTTCATGGTGTGACTGATCAACTTAATTCCCCTGTAGTTACTGCAGGTCTGCACATCTCCCTTATTCTTAAAGATCAGGACCAGCACACTCCTTCTCCATTCCTCAGGCATCTTCTCACCTTCCAGAATCCTGTTAAACAATCTGGTCAAAAACTCCACTGCATCTCCTTGTACTCCTGCCTACTTTTCTCATCACTCTGTCGATCCCACTTCTGTTTCTCCAACCTCTTTCTCCTTCTGCTCTCCTGCACTTCCTCATTTCACCACGTCTCTTTATCTTCCTTTCTATTTCCAGATGTCACACCAAGAACCTTTCTAGCTGTGTCCCTCATCACTCCTGCAGTAGTTCCACAATCATCCAGCACCTCTTCACCACCCCCAAGCTCCTGTCTGACCTCTTCCCTGAACCTCACACTACACTCTTCCTCCTTCAGTTTCCACCATCTTATTCTTCTTTCAGTCCTCACTCTCCTCTTCTTCTTCTTCACCTCCAAAACCATCCTACAGACCACCATCCTATGCTGTCTAACTACACTTGTCCCCCACCAACACCTTACAGTCTCCAATCTCCTTCAGGATGCATCTTCTACATAGAACATAATCCACCTGTGTGCACCTTCCTCCACTCTTATACGTCACCCTGTGATCCTCCTTCTTCTTAAAAATACGTGTTCACCACTGCCATTTCCATCCTTTTAACAAAATCTACCACCATCTGCTCTTCCAATGAATTCATGAAATAACCTGTAGTTTCAAATATAACATCTGTCTGTGTGTGTGTGTGTCTCTGTGTGTGTGTGTGTGTGTGTGTGTGTGTGTGTGTGTGTATGTGAGAGAGAGAGAGAGAGAGAGAGAGAGAGAGAGAGAGAAGGAGAAAGTAAAAAAGGGCAGCTGGAAGTTGACAGTGTGTGTGTGTGTGTGTGTGTGTGTGTGTGTGTGTGTGTGTGTGTGTGTGTGAGCTGATGTAAGAGAGCAGAAAGCTCCATGGCAGTCAGTCTGATTAAATGCTGAATTAAAACATCAGCAATAAATATTTAAGTGAAAGTTATCAAAAAATAATGATAAAGTGAGGGATGAAAACAGGAAGTACCATCTTCCTCTGCCTCCTCCCCCGCCCGCTTCGGCCCTGCACACACACACACACACACGAGAAAAAACACAGGAGGAAGACAGATATCAAGTAAATGTCTGTCAGTATGGAATCATAATCTGCAACCTCTACATGTCTGTGTGTGTGTGTGTGTGTGTGTGTGTGTGTGCGTGTGTGTGCGTGTGTGTGGGTGCGCGTGTGTGTGTGTGCGCGCACGCTCACCGCTCCTCTCCCGCGTGGGGATGTACAGGTTGAGGTAGAGACAGTCTTCGCTCTGCTCCTGCAGGTAGGTTGCCATGGTGTCCAGGTTGAAGGTGGCCCACACGGGCGCGGTGATGTCGTGTACGTTACCGCGAGCGCTCTGAGGGCACACAGGAGCGAAACGTGTAGCGTTACGCACGCCTCCCCATGCCGTAGGGGGTTCAGGGACCGCAAATCTCCGCACACCTGTGGGTGGGGCTGCATAAGGCACGCCCAGGTACTGATCCACGGGGCGGAGTCCTTCTGTCGCCACGGCGATGCGCATCCCACGCAGACGACCCTGAGCAGTGTTCACTGTAGGCTGGAAGGTCACGGCCGTTGCCATGGAGATGTACCACCATGGCAACCATGAAAGCAAGGCGAAGGTCTCAGGTCGCCAGAGCAGGTGTGTGTACCACATGATCTCACACCCAGTCACACTCACACACGTACACTCACACACACAGTCTATCTGTCTACCACTTACACACACACACACACACACACACACACACACACACACACACACAGAGGTATATGTTAAGCTCCGCCCCTCAGCCTGGTGGTTTTTTAATGGATAATGCCATTAGTTGGAGAAGCTCCACCTTCTTTTTACAGTGCAAATGCCATCCCACTCTGTACACACCTAAACACACACACACACACACACACACACACACACACAGAAACAGATATACGTCTTAAAACAGAATCCCTGCTATAAGAATATGTATTAAATATTTTTAATATTCACTTCTCCAATTCGTTGACTTGTAACTGTGTTAACAGGTTAATCACTGCTGTGTTCACTAACACCAGGTATCACATTTTACATTATGCTCAGAGCAGAGATAAAAAGAGTCCAGAAGCGTTTCTATGGCAACCACATTTACAGAGCGGCGGCTCATGGGGACGTCTTACAGGATCCAAACTTTTAGTGCTGTCAAATTCCCTAAATATAACATTTTATTCAAAAATTGTGAATATATAATGAGTGTAATGAATATTAATGAGCATTTTGTAAATATTAATAAGTGTGGAGTTTTCAGTGAAATGAAGGTGAGAATCTCACCGTGGTGAGGAGAGCAGAACCTGTTCTCCTGAAGAACACAGTTTTTTAAAACCAGGCTGTTCAGGGTGACTTCAATCTGAAGAACTGAGCAACTCTTGTGATCTCAAATGTTGAGCTTTTTAATGAGTTGCTCAGTAGCTCCTGGTTCCATAATCTCAGATGACTGTAGAAAGAACATCAGTCATAATCACACACTCCAGTGCTCATGTTAGTTCTCACTCTCCAGTGTTCTGTAGTGTTTAAAGACTAGAATCACACTCTTGATGTCACTCAGATCAGGATGAGGTTCTGCTTTTGAGTCTGGTTCCTCTCAAGGTTTCTTCCTCATAACATCTAAGGGAGTTTTTCCTTCACCACAGTCTCCATCATCAGAGATAAACACATCGTTTACCTTCACTGTTATATTCTGTAAAGACAAAGTCTGTTGTGAAAATCACTATAGAAAGAAACTTGACACCAGAGTGTTTACACGAGCACGTTACTTTCCCACGTTCCCCCACAACCCCTCATGTCCCCTCATGTCCCCTCATGTCCCTCAGTGTAGATGTATTTTATAGCTCCAGAATGATTGGCACTCTGGTAACGGTGGTAATACATGGTTGATGTAAAAGCTCAGTGAAAAGGTTTTTCTCACACTGACAGAAAAATGTAATCCTGAAAGCCTGAATCTTTTCACTGAGCCACAGCAGGGTACAAGTGTAGAGTTTAACACACCACCACACTCAGTGCAGGGCTTCTTCAGTGTGTGTGTGTGTGTGTGTGTGTGTGTGTGTGTGTGTGTGTGTGTGGGTGTGGGTGTGTGTGGGTGTGTACAGTTGTAGTAGACTACAGTGTGTGTGTGTGCATGTGTATGTGTGTACAGATGTAGTACGGTACAGTACATAATATTTACTAATCCCTACATTATATTCAATAACCCCTAATCCCTTCATAATATTCACTAACCCCATAATCCCTTCATAATATTCACTAACCCCATAATCCCTTCATAATATTCACTAACCCCTAATCCCTACATTATATTCACTAACCCCTAATCCCTTCATAATATTCACTAACCCCATAATCCCTTCATAATATTCACTAACCCCATAATCCCTTCATAATATTCACTAACCCCATAATCCCTTCATAATATTCACTAACCCCATAATCCCTTCATAATATTCACTAACCCCATAATCCCTTCATAATATTCACTAACCCCATAATCCCTTCATAATATTCACTAACCCCATAATCCCTTCATAATATTCACTAACCCCATAATCCCTTCATAATATTCACTAACCCCATAATCCCTTCATAATATTCACTAACCCCATAATCCCTTCATAATATTCACTAACCCCATAATCCCTTCATAATATTCACTAACCCCATAATCCCTTCATAATATTCACTAACCCCATAATCCCTTCATAATATTCACTAACCCCATAATCCCTTCATAATATTCACTAACCCCATAATCCCTTCATAATATTCACTAACCCCATAATCCCTTCATAATATTCACTAACCCCATAATCCCTTCATAATATTCACTAACCCCATAATCCCTTCATAATATTCACTAACCCCATAATCCCTTCATAATATTCACTAACCCCATAATCCCTTCATAATATTCACTAACCCCATAATCCCTTCATAATATTCACTAACCCCATAATCCCTTCATAATATTCACTAACCCCATAATCCCTTCATAATATTCACTAACCCCATAATCCCTTCATAATATTCACTAACCCCATAATCCCTTCATAATATTCACTAACCCCATAATCCCTTCATAATATTCACTAACCCCATAATCCCTTCATAATATTCACTAACCCCATAATCCCTTCATAATATTCACTAACCCCATAATCCCTTCATAATATTCACTAACCCCTAATCCCTACATTATATTCACTAACCCCTAATCC
>MU526172.1:199070-206570 GCA_024362625.1 Silurus asotus
GTGAGTGTGTGTGTGTGTGTGTGTGTGTGTGTGTGTGTGTGTGTGTGTGTGTGTGTGTGTGTGTGTGTGTGTAACTGCAGGGACGGTGAAAGAGACTACAGTACGAGATGTGAATGCCAATGTGTTCGTCTCTCTTCCTCTGTATCTCGCCTGCGGATGTTTATCTGATTGGGAAAAGCACCGGTTACGTTCCAAATCCACATCTGAGGATAGTGTACTGCCTAGAGTGCACACTGTTGTGGTGGGTAGTGTGTGAACACAGTAGAACACACACACAAACAGCAAACCAACAGATGGCCAAATCACCATGACAACTCTAAGACACGGCAGAAGGTGTCTCGCTGTTTCTCCATCTTATCATTCCACTACACACACACACACACACACACACATATATATATATATATATGTATATATATATATATATATGCACACGTGCACCCAATAGAGGTCACTTCAAGTGTGTGTGTGTGTGTGTGTGTGTGTGTTACACATGTGAGCAACCCTGCACTGAAACAGAGGGGTTCCTCAATTCATTCTGCTTTCTATATTGCACACCCAGACACACACACACACACACACACACACACACACACACACACACACACACACAGCATGTTCAGTGGTCATATCATTGATATGTTCTGAAAACACGCTGTCACCTCTAATACCCACATCAATCACTGTGCAGAGGCAATGAATACAACACACACACACACACACACACACACACACACACACACACACACACACACGCAGAAATACACACACAGATACAGGTTAACCTGAAATAAAAATCGGCAGCGCGTGAACGTGTTCGTGCGTGTGACCGCATTTAGCGCGTGCAATCGGGAGCAATGCGGCGGCGCGTGCCATTTAAACTGTGTCCACCCACGCGTCATTAGAGCGTCGTGAGCGCGTTATGACCGCTCCGTGCCGGTGTGGAGAAGTGATTATAACGCCGCTGCTGGAGGAGCGCGTGGAGGAATAAAGAGAGAATAAAAGCCAGGTCCGCTCCTCACCTGCCGAATCTCTCTGTCTCGCGCTCACCGTGTTCTCATCTCATCTCATCTCATCTCATCTCATCCGCGCCATGTTTCTCCTCCTGCGACCCTCGAGCTTGATATCCTCAGCAATGATAAAGATGGTATTACTGATGATGATGAAGATGATGAAGATGGTTACTGTAAATGAACGTTCATGTCTCTTTGACTGGCGTGTAAAAAAAGCGTAAAGCGCGCGCACGCTGCAGATGCTCGCTCGCGAACGCGGCGGTCGGGAGCGCGCGCTCAAGGTACTCTCCACCGCGGGCGTTACTAGGCAACCAAGCAGGAGGAAAAAGAGGAGGATGAGGCGACCGCACCGGGGTGCTACCCTTCCGCCCCTACACTCCCGCTGTCTCACACACTCACACACACACACACACACACACACACACACACACACACAGCTGAGATCACGTGATTACCTGTGATCAGAACAGGTAAAAGTACACACATCCTTTACTTGAGTAGAAGTAGAGATACTGATAAAGCAGAAGTTCTGACTGCACTTTTTTACTCAGGTGAAAGAAGTTTGGGTTCTGAGATGTTCTTCAGTAAAAACTCGATGTTACTACACTGTTTTAGTGTCACACAGGAAACTGAACCTCACATTATATTAATGTATTAATAAAAACACTGAATGTATTCAGGATGAACAATCACCATACAAGCAGAGAAAAGACTCAGATGACATAAATATATAAATATACTATATGTTTAAAAGTATTGGCACCCCTGGGCATAAGTTCTGTATGTCATTTTTCAACATTGCACTTCGCATTCAGCCCCAATTTGCTCTAGGAATTTCCTCCACTCTTCTGGGAAGATGTTCCACTAGATATTTGGAATGTGCTTAAGGATATTTGTGTTCATCAGTCACATGGGTGTTACGAAAGGCAGGTAGTGATGTAGGTGAGAAGGTGAGGAGACCTGAGGTGCAGTCAGTGTTCACATTCATCCCAAAGATCAGAGCTCTATTGCAGGCCACTCAAGATCTTCCTCTCCAAAGCATGTAATCCAGATCTTCACAAATGAGTGCCTTCAGATTTGTGGTAACAGTTTGGAAAAGAACCACATAGAGCATGAGAGACCAGGTGTCCCAACACTCTACTTGCCATCAGCAGGTCATGTCTCAGAATGTAGGGTTTTTCCAGCTGCCCTTGGAAACATCTCAAAGTCATGATGATGTTTTATTAGTGATAATTAGAAGTTTTTCTGTGCATTTTATTGAAGTTTAAACAGGAAGTTTATCATTTATACTTCACCTGAAGCAGTTCTCCAACATATAGAAACTGAACCTGACTAAACCTCAGATTTTAAATGACAGCTACATTCTACAGAACTTAAAACCATCCGTATTAAAAACAGCAGCATCCCTTATATAACAGACAGACCAAACTGTAGGGAAAAACACTTTAAACAGTAAAATGGCTCATGTAAAGAAAGATCGAATGATGAAACATTAGATTACCTGTGTGTGATTTGACAGTGAATTCTTTAAAAGCCAGCACTTTTTTACACCGATAATTTCATACATCTCCCTGATATCTGACCGTGGTGCTGAGAAATGTCTGATTTTATTTATTTTCACATCGGTGTCTTCCTCTGACTTCACATTCATTCAGAGAGGAACCAGACTCAAAGCAGAACCTCATCCTGATCTGGGTGACATCAAGAGTGTGATTCTAGTCTTTAAACACTACAGAACACTGGAGAGGGAGAACTAACATGAGCACTGGAGTGTGTGATTATAACTGATGATCTTTCTACAGACTTTTACAGTCATTATGGTTATAAAACCAGGAGCTACTGAGCAACTCATAAAATATCTCAACATCTGAGATCATTACAGATCCAACACCAGCTTCTCCATGCCAGAGCCTTTAAACACTCCAGGAGGTCCAGTGTCCAAACTCCACATGAAGTGGAATCCAAATGGCACTGGAACGTCTCTAAATGGTTCTGGATGTTTGTGGGCATCTACTTCTTTAAAGAAGTAGACTACCACATACACGTACTGGAAGCAGTGCAGCCAAGAGAAACGTTACGAAATGAAGAGGGAGAGAGAGAGAGAGAGAGAGAGAGAGAGAGAGAGAGAGAGAGAGAGAGAGAGAGAGAGAGAGAGAGAGAGAGAGTGTGTGTGTGTGTAAGAAAGGATTCCTATTCAGTTGTATTTCCACACTTCACCACTAGAGGTCGACATACAGTTTACCAAGCAATGACAAGCTCCCCGTGACATCACAGTACCAGTTCCTCCACCAAGAGTAGAGAAGAGAAGAGAAGAGAAGAGAAGGACTCAGTGGACTCAGTGGAAGATTAAACTTTTCCCATTTTCTTAATGACTTTAAATTGTATATGAATCTTTTAAAAGAAACAAGAAACAAAAAAGCACTGAAAACATGTACTGCTCTGAAAACTTTGACATTTATGGAATTTTCTTTTTTATATAGTGTTTTGTTTGTTTATTTATTTTATTATTAATATTTATTTATTTTCTCTCTGTAATTAAGTGGTAATTTAACATGAATATGTAATACCTCTTGTTCTTTTGGCATTAATAATAATAATAATAATAAAAAAGTAGAAAAGGACTTTTAAAGGCGGAAGTGCAGCTGTGGATGAAACCGGAAGCAGAAAAAGTAAACAGCGCGGCATCCGCTATTGAGTAGCTCAGTTTATACCGGACTGATCTCTCTCTCTCTCTCTTTCTCTCTCTCTTTCTCTCTCTCTCTCACACACACACACACACACACACAGAGAGAGAGTTTCTGCAGAAGTCCGTTATTCACACTGCAGTGTTCATGTCCCTCTAAACGGTACACCGGATACCGGAGAGAACTCTACCCCGACTCAGAGCTCCTGTCCCGGGAACACTGTAAACTCCAGCTCGGGGATTGAGTCACGGCCTGGTGTACACACCGCTCACACACTCAGGTAAGGAAGTTACTGTAGAAACTTCAGTGTGATGAACAGAATCTTGGTTTGTACAGATACTGAGTTTCACATCACTCGTGCATGCGTACGCGCGTGCACACACACACACACACACACACACACACACACACACACACACACACACGCACGCGCATTGCCTGTACTGATCATTCTCTATCATTAGTTCTGCATGTTTTCCCTCTGCTGCACAAAGAAAGTGAGGCTTTCAATTCAGGATCATTTAGAATAAAAAAACTCATTCTGAAGGAATTCATCCATCCATCCATCCATCCATCCACAAAATACACAACACACTGACTGCAGATGCGTTACAGTGCTGGTGTTTGCTGATTGGTTGATTGCTCTGTTTGCTGATTGGTTGATTGTTGTTCAGGATGTCGGACTCAGACAGCGAGGAGGATCAGGACCGCCCCTTCCACCTGACCGGCTTTCTGTTTGGAAACATTAATGAGGATGGGCAACTGGAGGACGACAGCGTCCTGGACATGGTGAGGAAATATCCAAACCCTGTCAGAGCATAACAGGAGAACAGATGGAGAGAAGGAGGAACACAGAGAATATCAATATACACTTTATAATACAAGTGTGTTGTCCTTCATTCTCTCTCTTTCTCTCTGTCTCTCTGTGTCTCTCTCTCTCTCTCTCTCAGGAGAGTAAGAAGCACTTGGCAGGTCTTGGCTCTCTTGGACTTGGCATGCTCATCACAGAGATCACTGCCAGTGAGGAGGACACGGAGCAAAACACAGACGCAGACGGTGAGTGTGAGAGAGAGAGAGCGATTGTGTTTGATTGTGTGATTGTGTTTGATTGTGTGATTGTGTTTGATTGTGTGATTGTGTTTGATAGTGTGATTGTGTTTGATTGTGTGATTGTGTATATGTATGTGTGTAGGTTGGGTAAAGAGCACTGATGATGCAGTGGATTATTCAGACATCAGTGAAGTTGCAGAGGATGAAACCCGAAAATACAAACAGGCCATGAGTAGCATGCAGCTGTCTCACAGAACAGGTATATACACACACACACACACACACTCACACACACACACACACACTCACACAACACACACACACACACACACACACACACTCACACAACACACACACCCACACACACACACCATATTCTTTTATAAGAAAATTCAGGATCGTGTTCTGTCCTTCTATTCCTGTGTGTGTGTGTGTGTGTGTGTGTGTGTGTGTGTGTGTGTGTGTGTGTGTGTGTGTAGATGATGAGGATGATTATGACGCTGACTCGGAGGACATTGACTCTAAGCTCATGCCCCCACCTCCGCCACCGAGCCAGCCAATCACAGCTAAGAAAGAAGACCCGTCCTCTCAAAGCTCCAGTGGTGAGATAACACACACACACACACACACACACACACACACACGTAGACACACGTAGACACACATGTACACACACACGCAGACCCATATGATATCTATTCAGTTGTATTTCCAAGCTTCACCACTAGAGGGAGACATACAGTTTACATACAGCTACCGAACAGCAGCTAACAAAAGATAGGGAGAATCGCCTCATATATTTATATGATTTATTCTATACCCAATAAAGTAGAGTGTTCTGCATCCTGTGTTTTTACTGACGAGCTGGGGCGAGTACAATCCCCTGATCAGCACACCAGATAGTGAAAATCCTAACATTTTATATTTGTATTTATTTGTCTCTCTGTAGTGAGTGATGAAGGGGACGGTATTATTCTTCCCTCCATCATCGCCCCGTCCTCTGTTGGGGAGAAAGCGGAGTTTAGCAGCTCCTCAGACAGTGAGAGTGAGTGTGATAGGCCCACGCCCACCGGAGGGGTGGGGCATCAGTCCAGTCTCACACTCCCATTGGCTGGAATCATGCAGAAGGACACAGCGAAAGCTCTGCCTCAAGTAACTGAGCTGTTCCCTGAGTTCAGACCAGGCCAGGTATACACACACACACACACACACACACACACACACACACACACAGCTAAACTGTTTTAGGCTATTTCATGTGTATGTGTGTATCAGGTTCTGCGGTTCCTGCGTCTCTTTGGTCCTGGTAAGAACATGCCATCAGTGTGGCGCAGCGCTCGGAGGAAAAGGAAAAAGAAACACAAAGACACGCACTCGGACACGCCCACTGCTGACGGCGAATCACACGCTCCAGAGGGAGGGGATGAGAGGAAATCTGGATGGGATTATGAATATGCTCCACCCCCTCCTCCAGAGCAGTGCCTTTCTGATGATGAGGTGACTGACACACACACACACACACACACACACACACACACACACACAGGTCAGGTGGGTAAATGAAACCTGTTTTTAATGATGCGTTAAATACACATAATTGTATTATAACCAGTGTGTAGACTCAATGCTACAATGTGTGTGTGTGTGTGTGTGTGTATAGATCTCCATGATGGCACCAGTGGAGTGTAAGAGTGTGTCGGTGGTGTGTGAGGGTGAGGGCGTGTGTGAGTCGAGGCCGCGTGTAGCTGAGTGGCGCTACGGTCCGGCTCAGCTGTGGTACGACATGCTGGGCGTGCCTGAGGATGGGGCGGGGTTTCACTACGGCCTCCTGCTGCGCCAGGACAACACCAACACACAAACTGAAAAACACATTGAGACACTCTCTGATACACACGCGGACACACACGCAGACACACACGCTGACACACACACTGATACACCTGGAGAAAAGCAGAGCAGCGAACAGGACAAGCAGCACTCTGAGGTCTGTATCTCACACAAACACACACACACACACACAGATCTGCATGGGTTAGGTTTAGGGACACTCACAAGTATTCTGTTTGTGTGATTGTGTGTGTGTGTAGCTAGAGGACGAGCTCTTCCTCATGGTCACACAGCTGCAGTGGGAGGACGACATCATCTGGAATGGAGAGGACGTGAAGCACAAGGGCACTAAGACCCAGAGGGCTAGTCTGGCAGGGTGGCTTCCCTCCAGCATGACCCGTAATGCCAATGCTTACAATGCACAACAGGGTACACCCACATACACACACACACACACACACACGAACAACAACAAGAAAAATAGTGTGTCTGTATTTATATCTGTGTTTGTGTGTGTGTGTGTGTGTGTGTGTGTGTGTGTGTGTGTAGGTCTGAGTCGCAGTAATTCCCAGCTGATGCCCCCAACTACGCCCCCCATTCCCAAAACTCCTTCTATAACCGGCTCTAAACGTGACAAGCACAGTCAGGAAGGTGATGAAACACACGATATCTACACTCACACAGGCCGTGTCCCAAATCACACCTCACTCCCTTATATTAGTACTCATAAACTCATCTTCTCATCTGAAACCCCAACACTTTCATCTGATCTCATTAAACCTGTTCTATTCCTTCACTGCACAATACATATTTAACAATCCGTCATTTTACTTCATAATACATTTCCTTTTATTCATATGATCATAGTTTTCCACGAGGGTGATGTTCCATGGTACTCCATTTTCCCAATTGATAATGAGGGACTT
>MU526172.1:218479-228900 GCA_024362625.1 Silurus asotus
CTCCACAGACACACATACACTCTCTCACACACACACACACACACACACACACACACACACACACACACACACACACACACACACACACACACCTGGACCATACACTCCTTAGGTACAGATTCTCTCTTTCACACACACACACACACCATACACTCCTCAGGAACACACTTACTCTCACACTTTCTGTTTCTCTTTTCTTTGATCTCCAGTCTCTCCTTTTGTTTATTCTTTTGTCTTTCTATTCTTTCTCTCCATCTGTATGCCTATTACTTCTCTTACTGTTTCTCAGCCTTGTGTGTGTGTGTGTGTGTGTGTGTGTGTGTGTGTGTGTGTGTGTGTGTGTGTGTGTGTGAGACTCTGCAGGGAGATGTTAGCCTGTTAGCTGACGCTGCGCTAGTTCCTCCCGCTCCTCAGAAACGAGGGGGGCAGGTACTCCTCTCCTTCACCCCCCCCCCCCTTTCTCCACTCATTCTCTCCTCTCCTCCTTTCTACTTATTCTCTCCCCCTCTCCTCCCCTCCTTTTTTCTCCTCTTCTTCCCTTTGCTCCACTCCACACAATTCTTTCCTCTTTTTCCCTCTCCCCCTCTCCACTCCTCCTCTCCTCTCTATTCCTTCTCTCCCCCCCTCTCCTCCCGTCCTTTTTTCTCCTCTTCTTCCCTTTGCTCCACTCCACACAATTCTTTCCTCTTTTTCCCTCTCCCCCTCTCCACTCCTCCTCTCCTCTCTATTCCTTCTCTCCTCCTCTCCAATCCTCCTCTACACTAGACTCCTTCCCTCCTCTTCTACATTTCTTTCCTCTCCTCCTCTCCTCCTCTCTTCTCCTTCATTACACTCCACTTTTTTTTTTCCTCTTCTCTCTGTCTCTTTTTATCCATTCATCTTGCACTCTTCTGGTCATCTGCATCAACAGCATGAACACAGTGTATCAGTTTCATGCCGTCAATTCACTTTAACCTGTGTGTGTTTGTGTACAAGCATCAATGTTACACACACACACACACACACACACACACACACACACACACACACACACACACACACACCACTCCTCTCATCGCTGCATGTTCCTTGTAGACCTTTCCTGTTCTTTTATTGTGTGTGTGTGTGTGTGTGTTTCTCAGGGCCGTGGGCGGGGCAGATTAGGAGAGGAAGAGTCAGATGTTGATATTGAAGGATTTGAAGATGATGATGGCAAACCCAAAACACCTGCACCGGTAAACACACACACAAGTACACATACACTCACACATGCACACAAACACGTTCACATACGTGCACACACACACGCACACGCACACGCACACGATTTGTCAAGGTTAAAGTGTAACCTTATAGAGTGATGATAGAATGAGTTAAGTAATGTGTGTGTGTGTGTGTGTGTGTGTGTGTGTGTGTGTGTGTGTGTGTGAGGCTGAGGAGGGAGACCTGGATGATGAGGATGATGAGGATGATATGTTGTTGCCTGTGCGTGGCCATCTGGAGGAGGAGGAGGAGGAGGAGGAGGAGGAAGGCTCGAGCAGACCGGTGCAGTCCAGCGTCCTTTACCAGGATCTACTGATGTCTGAGGGAGAGGACGAGTGCAGTGATGAGGAGGGAGATAACCCCTTCTCCTGTAAGACACACATACACACACACACACACACACACACACACACACACACACACACTGCCTTCTTCTAAGAGGTACAGACAGAAAAGTGACATGTTGTGTGTTTCCTTTTCCCCCGGTGTGTTTTTGCTCATTCATTTTCTCTCGCTCTCTCCCTCTCTCTGTTCGGCTCTATGTTCTGTCCATCACAGCCATCCACCTATCAGAGAGTGGGAGTGACAGTGATCGAGAAGTGAGGCATCAGGACTCCACTTGTATGGGCATGGAACATGAGGAGAGCATGATGTCATACGAGGGGGAGGGGCCTGACGAGGATACACACATGGAGGACAGCAATGTCAGGTACTAGTAGTGAGAAACTAGTGCACTACATAGGGTACAAGTCTAAAATTCCGAGAGCTCTCTTCAACTCTCTCTCTCTCTCTCTCTCTCTCTCTCTCTCTCTCACTCTCTCTGTGTGTGTGTGTTAGCTATGGCAGCTATGATGATGGAGACAGCCGACACCCGGGGCGGGGTTACAGTCCTGAGGGGGAGGGGCATGATCAAGGGGAGGGGCTTGGAGTTGGAGTGAGTGAAGAGGACGAAGAGGATGAGGAAGAAGAGCGTGAGGAGCGGAGGAGAGGACCGAGCGTGCTGACTCGAGTCCAGCTCAGTGATGACGAGGAGGACAGTGAGGACTTTCAGTCTATTGGAGGAGACAGTGACATTGACTCGGATAACTAAAACACACACACACACACACACACACACACACACACACACACACACACACACATTTCTATTGTGTGTATATGTTGGGAATTGTCATCATGAGACAGTTCCACTTCCTGTTTTTATTTGTTTGATTATTTTTGTACGTGTTGAAGACGAATTTCTGCGTCACACACACTCAATAAAACAAGAATGAGCCATAAAATGCCTGAGTTTCGCTCAAAGGTCACTCTGAGTTTGTAATAAAAAGTGAAGAGAGTGTGTGTGAGAAAGAGAGAGCGAGATGCAGGTCCTCCTGTGCGTGTGTTTCATCGCTGCATTTGTCAGTAGTGCAGATGGACAAGGGGGTGCAGATGGTAAGAGTGTGTGTGTGTGGGTGTGTGTGTGTGTGTGTGTCACATTGATTTAAAGAATAGCATTTGGGATCAGTATTTTTTTGTGTGTGTGTGTGTGTGTATAAATACAGGTTTTATTGTATCGTTCCAGGATGGTTGTATTACAGCAGAACTGTTTACTTTGTGACCATCAACACAAAAACAGAAAACTGTGTGGATGTTTAGCATGTTCGCCTTTAGCACTTTAAATATTAGTAAATCCACAGGTCCCCCTGGTGGTCTGGTGGTTAGGATGCGGCGCTCTCACCGCTGTGGCCCGGGTTCTAACCCCGGTCAGGGAACCATCCCCAGCCACTCTCAGTGCCGGTCCCAAGCCCGGATAAATTGGGGAGGGTTGCGTTAGGAAGGGCATCCAGCCTAAAACGTGCCCAATCAAACGTGCGGAGGATCCGCTGTGGCGCCACCTAACCGGAGAAACCGAAAGAAAGTTTATACACGTAAATCCATAGGCGTGTACATTAAGTCATTTATTACCTCCACTCTATTGTGTGTTTTTGTGTGTATGTTTTCAGCAATCTGTAAAGGTGTTGCAGACTTTGCTCTTTGCCCTGGAAGTACCTGGACTTGTGATGTAAAAGTCAGTCAGTGCTTCTGCAAATCAGAAACTCCTTACTGCAGGTCATTCATCTCCACTCACTGTGCACCATTCATCAATCTTCATTCACTGTTCATCAATCCTCAATCTTCACTATTAACTAATAATTACTAATTACCTCCTCTGTGTGGGAGTGGTGTGGTGTGTGGTGTGTGGGAGTGGTGTGTGGTCTGTGGGATTGATTATGTGGGATTGGTGTTTGGTGTGTAATGTGTGGGATTGGTGTGTGGTGTGTAATGTGAGGGAGTGGTGTTTGGTGTGTAATGTGTGGGAGTGGTGTGTGGTGTGGGATGTGTGGGATTGGTGTGTGGTGTGTAATGTGTGGGATTGGTGTTTGGTGTGTAATGTGTGGGATTGGTGTGTGGTGTGTAATGTGTGGGATTGGTGTGTGGTGTGGGATTGGTGTGTGGTGTGTGATGTGTGGGATTGGTGTGTGGTGTGGGATTGGTGTGTGGTGTGTAATGTGTGGGAGTGGTGTTTGGTGTGTAATGTGTGGGATTGGTGTGTGGTGTGGGATTGGTGTGTGGTGTGTGATGTGTGGGAGTGGTGTGGTGTGTGTGGGAGTGGTGTGTGGTGTGTAATGTGTGGGGTTGGTGTGTGGGATGGATCATCTCCACAGCTTGCTGCATATCTGTAGAGAGGTCTGAGAGGTCTTGCTTGTTCACCATCCAAAGCTTCTCACTGGACACATGAGCGTCAATGGAAGTTGGAGGCCTACAGATGGTCTGATGATTCGGGTTCTTTTCCATCATGTGGATGATGTTAGACACCACACACACCTTTAGAGGTCTTGTGGAGTTTAGGCTAAGATGAGTCAGAGCTGTTCTGGAGGCATGATTAGGAACTACACCAGATAAGGCAGGTGGGGTTCAGGCTGAAGCTGATTAGAGCTGAAGGTTCGTTAAATTGTAGGGTGATGATGGAGTACTGAAGCAGAAGTGTGTGTGCAGGTGTGTTTGTGTGAGTGAGTGGAGCTGGTCTCTGTACTCAGTGTGGAGTGGAGAAGGTGCTGGTTGGAGCTGGTCTCTGTACTCAGTGTGGAGTGGAGAAGGTGCTGGTTGATGATTGTGGGTGATGTAATGAACAGAGTCTGGTGCAGTTGGGGATTGATGATGGTTGTGTATCTGGAGGTAATGGGATGATGATGATGATGATGATGATGATGATGATGATGATGATGAATGTTTCTCTCATGTTCAGATGTAACAGTTATATTGATGAGTTTTATCTCGGGAAGAACTGCTCTCAGAAGTGGACCACACTGACCTTCATCCTCGTAGCAACACTTCCTGGAGTCGTGCTGGCGTTAGTGACTGGAGTCACAGTTCACATCATACACACATGTTTTAAATCCAACAAGAGCCACAGGTTAGAATACACACACACACACACACACACACACACACACACACACACACACACACACACAATCATTATGGAAATAACTGATTGGGAAAATCAGTTCAGATCAGCACTGCTTATGAAACTGGTGTGTGTGTGTGTGTGTGTGTGTGTGTGTGTGTGTGTGTGTGTGTGTGTGTGTGCTCCAGTGCAGGGCATGAACTTAACCGTATCCCTGGTCAGGAAATGTTCCCTGGAGTCGTGGGATTAAATGTAAGTTTTATTGCTTGATCTTTGAACTGAATATTACTTGCTGCAACCAAAACACACACACACACACACACACACACACACACACACACACACACACACAAACACACTGTAGTGAAGTAAATTTTTTTTAAAATTGTTTTATTATTGTAATAAATGTTTCCATTACCTCCATGAAGGCTGAAGTCCATCATTAGGGGAAGAACACATCATTAAATCAGAGCTACTCCATTGCGCGTGTGTGTGTGTGTGTGTATGTGTGTGTGTGTGTGTGTGTGTGTGTGTGTAAGAACCCTGACCTTTGAGACATTTATCTCTTCCCTAACTGTGTAGTCTTGTCCAGCTCCCGGCCCCACACCTATGCAGGTGGGAGTTCCCATGGCATCCACTCGGCCGTACAGGTGAGCAGTGTGTGTGTGTGTGTGTGTGTGTGTGTGTGTGTTTACAGCTGATAACAGAGGAGGAAGTTCCTCCATATTTGTTGTTGTATTTGCTCCAGGGAAGAGCAGTAATGAAGGAAATGTAATGAACGAGTTTTTTGTGTCTATTTTACTGAAGTTTTTCTCTTTGGGAGATTTTAATTTAAATTTTACTACATTTCAAAGTGAAATCTTTTTCTTTTTACTCCACTGCATTTAGTGAAATCACACGTTTCTTGTTATTAATGAGGATAAAAACGTAACTGGTGAAACACGCAGCATCATTAGTTCAACATCAAGCAGAACATTTAGAGATGATGAAGAAACTCCAGACTGAAACTCATCACCACACACGTGACCTCATTCACACGTTTAATTACAGAAGGTTTTGTGTTCATGATGATTGTAATAGAAATCAATCAGTGTCATTCTATTAATAGATCAGTGTGCTGAGAGTCACATTCGAGTCTTTACACACAAACTGAGGAGATGAAGTGAAGAATCTTGTGATAAAAATGATCACAGGAACATTAGAGTTATAATAAATCACTACTCTGGAAACTGAAGTGAAATTTTAAAGGGACACTTTTACTTTTACTGCAGTCACATTTTACTGAGTGTCTCTACTTTTACTCTACTACATGATTTATGTTCACAATTTGTTGCTAATGTTGTTTTTTTTATAACCTTCTAATGAAATACTGCTTCTGTGCACACAGTGTGTCTGATACACAGTTTGTTTCTGGGGAAGCACCGATGGGACCCCCTCGCCCACAGTACAAGTACAACAGACACCTGTCTCACACACACACACACACACACACACACACACACACACTCACTCTCACTTCAGATCTAATAAAATTTGCTTTTTTTCTTACAGTGCACCTAAAAACACACACCCTGCTTTTGAAAGACCACCACAGGGGCCTCAGTACAGGTACACACACACACACACACACACACACACACACACCTGTGAATATCAGAGTACTGTTAGCAGACACGCACACGCACGATATAATACCCAGCATGTATACTACTGTATGTGTTTGTGTTCAGTTCAAAGCACAAGAATGTGATGGTGTGTTTCTTTGTGTGTGTGTGTGTGTGTGTGTGTGTGTGTGCGCAAGTGCCCCCCCCTTATCACCCACTCTGGTACCTGAGCAACCCGGACAGCAGCCCTACAGGTGATACACAAAACTGTACTTTATTTTTGTCATTACTTTGAAGTTTATTGATGTATTAAATCTATACACTGAGTGTGTGTTGCAGCTACACAGGGGGCGGAGCTCAGGTGCTCAGTAACCCGTATGCGAGAGCGAGGAACCCGTACGAGGAACACAACGCGTCTGCAGAACCCTACAGTCATCACACTTCACACTTTGCTTATGAGGAGCAGGTCAGGCTCTCTCTCTCTCTCTCTCTCACACACACACACACACCAGTAAGTGTTACTTAAAATGTTATTGTTTATGTACATTTTCAGAGAATGGCTCCACCTGCTGGTGCTTCTGAATATCGCAGTGCACTTCCTCGAGCTCAAATCGGCCGACCCTACTGACCGCCCACACACACACTCCTCACACACACACTCCTCCTCACACAGGGTTGTAGTTCTTTTGTGATTGTTTGAAGTATGTAATAAATCAGTAGCTGTTTTTCCATTTATCTGATGTAATAGTGATATCATGCAGTGTGATCAGATTCTGATCTAAAATAAATACAGAAATGCTCAGATCATGAAATTTACTCCAAAAATAAAAAGCGCTTTTAATCCACATTTATTTATTTATTTATTACGTACACTTACAAAACCAGAGGGTCTTCTCACTGCCCACTGTGGTGGCGAGACCTGATTTGCATACTAAGAGTTCAGCAGTGTTATTATTAATGAGGGGGGCGGGGTTTAGGTGTGTCTCATGAAACACGACGGTCCTACTTTTGGTTTAAATAAGTTTTGTTTCTTTCACACACACGGGTAACAATTGAAAAAGTTTATTTCGAGATCAACTGTGTGTGTGTGTGTGTGTGTGTGTGTGTGTGCTTTTAGCCCATGTTTTGGCGGTTGCCGTATCCTCGGCGGTGTGTGTCTTTCCAGTTGTCCCAGTCTCTGGCCTTTTGTAAAGCCTCTTCATCATCCTCTTCTTCTTTTCTCTCCTTTTCCTCTTTCTCTCGCTCTTCTGCATCCACATCCACTACACACACACACACACACACACACACACACACAGGTTTCAAATATATATTTGGTACAGTTTAGTAATTAACTAATGATGGGTGTGTATCAGAAAGGAAGTTTGAGTGAGGGGGTGTGGCTTTAGTGGAGGGTCAGTGTATCCTTAATTAAAGGGGGTGTGGCTTTAGTGGAGGGTCAGTGTATCCTTAATTAAAGGGGGTGTGGCTTTAGTCAGTATGCTTTTAATAAGTAGGTGAGGTTTAAAAGACCTACTGTACATTATGGAATTTATTAACGTGTGTGTGTGTGTGTGTGTGTGTGTGTGTACCTGTGCTCTGAGGGATGCCCTGGTCAGGTAAACATCCTTTCTTTTGGTGCTGTTCATACCATTCATTTACTGTCATGGTGGGAAGACTGGGATACCCTTCACCAAACACTCTGCAACACACACACACACACACACACACACGTCAGCAGGAGTAAATTGTCAAATCTACACAGACTGCAGATCAGACTGCACACGACTATTTCACACTGACGCCCCCTACAGGACAAAGGCATACAGTGGTGAAATGAGACACGACCGGAGGCTGATCAGGAGCACGGCTGCTCCTCACCGTCGTTCAGGTGACTGACGTTAATAAAAGGAGCCCCGTTCACCCTCACAGTCAACACCAGCAGCGAACACGAAAGCCAACACACAACGTGCACACACGTTCACACACGTTCACCACACCACAAAGATCTCAATAAACACTTGTGTGAGCACTATTTCTGTGTCCTTGTGTTTAGCCTGACGTGGCTACAACATACACACACACACACACACACGTACTTGGCCTGCACAGCGTCTTTAGTGAGGATGAAGGGTTTCATCGGTGCTCGTCTCGGTTTCTGCCTTGGAGCCTGAAACAGAAAAACTATAATGAATTTCAGAGAAACAAGTTCCAGCTGCAGGGTTCCAGCTGCAGGGTTCCAGCTGCAGGGTTCCAGCTGCAGGGTTCCAGCTGCAGGGTTCCAGCTGCAGTTCCTTAAGACGTTTCTAAGCAATAATGTACACACTGATTTAATAAATAATGAGCAGATAACCCGAGCAGGCTACAGGACCTGAGTGAGAGCAGGCATCCTCCTGAGGATTTGCACTTCCTGGTCGATGGACTCGATTTCCTCGAGAGCGACTGTGATCCACCTGCGCACCTGCAAAAGGTAAAACTCCCTCATCACCTCCTCATCCACCGAACCCCCATCCACCAGCAGCCTGAGATCAGCCAGCTTCTGCTCCACCTGCTTCTGCTGCTTATACCTAACACACACACACACACACACACACACACAGTGAGTGAGAAATTCCTTCTAAATTTTTGCATTTTATTTTACAATTTAAGGCAGGAATTTAAGTTACACACACACACACACACACACACAGGCAGGAATTTAAGTTACACACACACACACACACACACACAATCCTAAGTGTGACTCACCTCTCTATTTTGGCCTGTCTCTGTGTCGCCATGGCGATGAGGTCAGGCTGAGCGGGGTGGGCAGGGTTCAGGTTGTCAGTCTCTGCCCCTGGCGACGGCTCCCCCGTGTCCTGGGCATCTGGTGGCAGGTGGAACGAGCTGATGTTGTAATCTTTACAGAGTCTGAGGAAGCGCAGGAAGTGAACACGCGCCGTCTGCACGCGCTCCAACCGCTGAGCCACGCCCCCCTGCTTCATCACCAACGCAGCCAGCAGCGCAGGTAACAACACGAACTTCAGATCCGCCGTGGAGATTTCATCCAGCTCCTCGTTATGGCTAAAGCGCACACACACACACACACCAACATCATCTACATGACCACCGTGTGTGTGTGTGTGTGTGTGTGTGTGTGTGTGTGTGTGTGTGTGTGTGTGTGTGTGTACTTGGGAGGCATCGTTGCACCGTGTACTGAACACAATCGTTTTTATGTTTACGGAACAGTTACACTATCTGTAGCGCAAAAAACTGATTATTTAGTGTTTTATGTCCAGATTCAAGAATTTCTCTTAAAAGCAGAAAATCCTGACGATTCTACATGTCGAGGGAGTGAATGAATGAATGAATGATGGATGGAAGGAATGAAGACTTTCTGCTGAAATAGGCACAGCTTTCATCTCCGTTACCGTAGTTTTACTAGATCTTAGTGCTGCATTTTAAAGATTTAAATGGAGAGCTATTCAAGTCAATTAATGTATATTATGGCGTGCCACAAGGTTCAGTTCTAGGACCCCTGCGTTTCACAATATACATGCTTCCCTTAAGAAATATCATTAGAAGGTATGGGATCAGCTTCCAATTGTTATGCTGATGATACTCAGCTATGTATCTCATCTAAACATCTAAGGGAGTTTTTCCTTCACCACAGTCTCCATGCTGCTCATCAGGGATAAACACACACCTTCACCTTCACTGTTACACTCTGTAAAGCTGCTTTGAGACGATGTGTGTTGTGAAAAGCGCAAGTGAGTGTGTGTGTGTGTGTGTGAGAGAGTATGTGAGTGCAAGAGAGTGTGTGTGTGTGTGTGTGTGTGTGTGAGAGAGAGAGTGTGAGTGTGTGAGAGTATGTGAGTGAGTGCGAGAGAGAATGTGTGAGTGAGTATGTGAGTGTGTGTGTGTGTGTGTGTGTGTGTGTGTGAGTGCGAGAGAGAGAATGTGTGTGTGTGAGTGCGAGAGAGAGTGTGAGTGTGTGTGTGCGTGTGTGTGTGAGTGCGAGAGAGTGAGTGAGAGTGTGTGTGTGTGTGAGAGTATGTGTGTGTGTGTGTGTGTGTGTGTGTGTGTGAGAAAGAGTGTGTGTGAGTGCGAGAGTATGTGAGTGAGTGTGTGTGTGAGAGTATGTGAGTGAGTGTGTGTGTGAGAGAGAGAGAGTATGTGAGTGTGTG
>MU526172.1:237021-239521 GCA_024362625.1 Silurus asotus
GTTGTGTTGTGTTGTGTTGTGTTGTGTGTAATACAGTGTAAATGCGCTTGGTGTGTAAATCCGCTGTTAGTTTTTGCTTCACGATTAAATCAAACTAAATAAAAATAAATTATTTTATTTCTTTGTTTTTATAATAAAAGTGTAATAACTGAAGAGACTGTATGTGTGTGAGCGCGTGAGATTGCACGCGGATAAGCGGCGGCGGCTCGCGCGCGGCGGCTCGTTGGTTTAGGGGTCTGAATCCCGTTTAGGGTGCGAGAGGTCCGGGTTCAAATCCCCGACGAGCCCAGTTCTTTTTTCTTTTTTTTTTTTGCCATCATCAAATTCACCTTATTGTATAACCACATTGTAACCATCTGCACACTGTCTATCAGTAAATCACCATTTATCTTCTAAACCTTCTACCAAAAGTTCTTCTGTCTAACTCTGGTTCCTGGTCCGTGCTCTTTTTTCTGTAGGAGGACATGTATAACATTCGGAGGAATTTTTCACTCTTTTAACAGCTTCACACTTTTTCTCTCTACTGTGCTGATAAGAAACTTGCTGATGCTATTAGCACTAATCAGTCAGAGATTTAAAGCTTTAAAGGGTCATTAGTAAGAGATTGTACAGGTGTACAGAAGGAATTAGAGCCACTGTTAGCCCTATAATCACTATTATTACTCTCCTTACTGATTAACACTGGTATTACAGGTCGCAGAATAACACAAACACGTGAAGAAAACGTGTGTCTCCTCTGACACGAGTAATAGAAAGGTGAAAGTATAAGATGATCTCATCACCTTCAACATACTGAGGATTCGTATACACTTATATGGTGTTGTTACACAGCAATACAGTGGGTGGGAAAGAAGAATACACACTGCATAAGGGTGTGTGTGTGTGTGTGTGTGTGTGGATTGTGCAGACGGCTGTGGGGTAAACACACCTTCAATTGGCTTTCTTTCAAAAACATGAGAGTTTCGTCACCTCTCTCGCTCTCGTCCATATCAATGACTCTCATAGCAGACAGGATACGATCACTGCTTTAACTGCCACACCACGAGGATGTGGATTTGTTTAAGTGTGTGTGTGTGTGTGTGTGTGTGTGTGTGTGTGTGTGTGTGTGTAAGTTTGTACTCTTTTTATGACATACACAGAGATCTTTAAAATGGTGAAAAGATCACACAGAGATAAAAACACTTACAGGTGAATCTGACTTTCCTTTATAAATAATAAACGACTAAATCTGATTTCTCCAATCAGCTTATGCAGTTCATCAGTTGCCATAGTGATTAGTAGGATGTTGGGTGAGACAGGAAGGACATCTTATGGCAGGAATTTGGAATGAAGTACAGTAAGTGATTTGAATGTCTTTGGGTGACGAGACTTTTCTCCTGTTGGCCACATCGAAACTAAAGCTGGGTTCTGTAATTAACCAATAAAATTCAAATATCATGTCACAAAGTAAAAGAACCATTAGTATTTAATGGACATACAGTTTAATTTATTGATTTTAAATAAAGTAAAACTATATATATATATATTATAACAGATTTTAAATTATTATATTTTATATATATATATGTTTTTTCTTTATTTTCATGACTATGAAAATTGTAGATTCACACTGAAGGCATCAAAACTATGAATAAACACATGTGGAATTATATACATAACAAAAATGTGTGAAACAACTGAAAAATGTCATATTCTAGGTTCTTTAAAGTAGCCACCTTTTGCACCTTTTTTATATAGTTATGTATATAGTTATGTATATATAGTTATGTATATAGTTATGTATATATAGTTATGTATATAGTTATGTATATATAGTTATGTATATAGTTATGTATATATAGTTATGTATATAGTTATGTATATATAGTTATGTATATAGTTATGTATATATAGTTATGTATATAGTTATGTATATATAGTTATGTATATAGTTATGTATATATAGTTATGTATATAGTTATGTATATATAGTTATGTATATAGTTATGTATATATAGTTATGTATATAGTTATGTATATATAGTTATGTATATAGTTATGTATATATAGTTATGTATATAGTTATGTATATATAGTTATGTATATAGTTATGTATATATAGTTATGTATATAGTTATGTATATATAGTTATGTATATAGTTATGTATATATAGTTATGTATATAGTTATGTATATATAGTTATGTATATAGTTATGTATATATAGTTATGTATATAGTTATGTATATATAGTTATGTATATAGTTATGTATATATAGTTATGTATATAGTTATGTATATATAGTTATGTATATAGTTATGTATATATAGTTATGTATATAGTTATGTATATATAGTTATGTATATAGTTATGTATATATAGTTATGTATATAGTTATGTATATATAGTTATGTATATAGTTATGTATATATAGTTATGTATATAGTTATGTATATATAGTTATGTATATAGTTATGTATATATAGTTATGTATATAGTTATGTATATATAGTTATGTATA
>MU526172.1:249521-254521 GCA_024362625.1 Silurus asotus
GTGTGTGTGTGTGTGTGTGTGTGTGTGCGTTGTTTTCAGAAGAAGATGGATTGCACTCATTTGTTTTTTTCATCAGATAAGCTACCAGAAAGCTAACACACACACACACACACACACACACACACACACACACACACATTATACCTGAGCGTGTGGAGCGCAGGATGATTCTCTCTGCTGTCTCTCTCTCCACTCTGATCTGTAGGGATGGACAGACAATAGGTTAGAGAGAACTGTACAGGAAACAATGAGAGACCGAGAGACAATAGAGTATGACAGACAGACAGACAGACAGACAGACCGACTGATCAGCCATAACATTATGAGCACCTCCCTAATATTGATTTATTTCCCCTTTTTTGCTAAAACAGTCGGGACCTATCTATCAGCACCAGCATGAACTTCTTCAGCAGTTTGAGCTACAGCAGCTTGTTGGATCGGACCACACGGACCAGCCTTCACTCCACACCTGCATCAATGATCCTCGTCCCCCACGACCCTGTCGCCGGTTCACCACTGTTCCTTCCTTGGAGCACTTTTAATAGATTCTGACCACTGCAGACCAGAACATCCCACAAGAGCTGCAGTTACGGAGACGCTCTGACCCAGTCGTCTAGACGTCACAATTTATCAAACTCGCTCAAATCCTTACACTCGACCATTTTTCCTGCTTCTAACATCGACTTTGAGGACAAAATGTTCACTTATAATAAATAAATCCACCCACCAACAGGTGCCATGATGAAGAGATCATAAGTGTTCTTTACTTCACCACCATGTACACTATACAGATAGACAGACAGACAGACAGACAGACAAACAGGTACACTATACAGACAGACAGAAAGACAGACAGGTACACTATACAGACAGACAGACAGACAGGTACACTATACAGACAGACAGACAGGTACACTATACAGACAGACAGACAGACTATATGGACAGACAGACAGGTACACTATACAGACAGACAGATAGACATGTACACTATACAGAGAAATGTACACTATACAGACAGACAGGCAGATAGACAGACAGGTACACTATACAGAGACATGTACACTATACAGACAGACAGGCAGACAGACAGACATGTACACTATACAGATAGATAGACCTGTACACTACACTGACAGGCAGACACACTAGACAGACAGACAGACAGGTACACTATACAGACAGACAGACAGGTACACTATACAGACAGACAGACAGACAGACAGGTACACTAGACAGACAGACAGACAGGTACACTATACAGACAGACAGACAGACAGGTACACTATACAGACAGACAGACAGGTACACTATACAGACAGACAGACAGGTACACTAGACAGACAGACAGACAGGTACACTATACAGACAGACAGACAGGTACACTATACAGACAGTGTATGATGTCTGTGCTAAGCTGAACTGCGTGTGTTTATGTTACAGCTTACAGTTTCAGAAACTGAACAATAACTGGTAACCTTCAATGTGGAACAAAGCTGGCTAACCTGTATTAGCATGCTAGTTAACAAAGCTAGTGTTACAACATAAAGCGTTCATGAAAATCTAAAGGTAATAGTTATCTTCAGAGTTAACCACCATCTTTATAGTCTCTCTTTAAAGTAGTTATACATGTAGCTCTAGAGGCAGCCATTAATCCTATCAGACTAAAGTTCAAAGTTCAAACTTGTGGCTTTATTTCCTAGAGTGATTAAAACACTTTAAGGAAACATCCAGATGTTTGACATTTGTTCCTGAGGCACAAACACACGTGTCCCATGGCTGGGCACTGTCACTCTCACACTGATCAACATGGAACATTCCAGAAGACCTGAGTAAACAATGTCAACTCTGATAAGTGCATTAGAGACAAATCCGAACCAACCACAACACAGCACAGAGGAGGTGATCAGTGAGAGGAGGTGATCAGTGAGAGGAGGTGATCAGTGAGAGGAGGTGATCAGTTGGAGGAGAGGAGGTGATCAGTTGGAGGAGAGGAGGTGATCAGTTGGAGGAGAGGAGGTGATCAGTTGGAGGAAGGAGGTGATCAGTTGGAGGACAGGAAGTGATTGGTGAGAGGAGGTGATCAGTTGGAGGTGAGGAGGTGATTGGTAAAAGGAGGTGATCAGTTGGAGGACAGAAGGTGATCAGTGAGAGGAGGTGATCAGTTGGAGGAGAGAAGGTGATCAGTTGGAGGAGAGAAGGTGATCAGTTGGAGGACAGGAGGTGATCAGTTGGAGGAGAGAAGGTGATCAGTTGGAGGACAGGAAGTGATTGGTGAGAGGAGGTGATCAGTTGGAGGTGAGGAGGTGATCAGTTGGAGGTGAGGAGGTGATTGGTGAGGAGCAGCTAAAGTTTATCATGGAGCCATTGTGATAAAAGATCCTGTGATTAGTGTAGTGCAGATCGGCTCCACAGTGCTGTGGTTAGAGAGTGTGTTTGACATCAGTTTCAGTGTGTTCTCACCTCATCACACAACACACACACTCGGACAGCTGGAGCTGCGGTCTCTCTCTCTCTCTCACACACACACAGACAGATGGAGCACATGTGGTATTCGACCCTGGACCAGACACACACACACACACACACACCAGATGCTAATAGTGTTGAACTCTGATTGGCCTCTGATCTGAATCAGTATTGTGATTGTTGTTTGATCCAAACACACCCATGTTCTGCACATCCTTCACCAGCAGCACCAGTGTTTCCAGCCCAGGTGTCTCCTCACTTCCATTCTTCACAGGGTTTTGTAGCTTGAAGCTGTTGTCGCATCTCAGAAAAACAGAGTTCCCTTTTTCATTTGCTCTTTTCACTTCCCATGACCCCATGACTGCCTCAGTTCTCCTGTGTTCTCCAGATTAGCTTGATTTATTGTTCTCCTTTTTTCAATCTTCTTATACGTTTCCATTGGTTCTCACTTCACCTTGCTTGGTTCAGTGCTTAGAGTTCTGGATCTCTGATCAGAAGTCTGAAGCTGCCATCATCAGTTTCTTGACTGTGGCCCCTAACCTTCTCAGCTCCAGGCCACTGCTTCATGTCTGACCCCAGTCTCCAGTTCCAAGAGGCTGTACATTCTTTTGTTTCCTTCATGTCCAGAATTCCATTATCCTCAGTCTCTCCAGGGTTCCCTGGTATCCAGCATCTTCGCCCAGTTCCTCAGCTGAGTAACATTCTTACACAGAGATGGCTCCTGCTTCTTCTCAAATGCTCAACTTCATGTTCAACCACTAGCTTCAGTGTGTGTGTGTGTGTGTGTGTGTGTGTGTTCGTGGTGCTCAGAACACTACATGAAAACACGCACAATTCACTCCAATAACTCTGTATGTATATGTGTGTGTGTGTGTGTGTGTATATACGTCTGTGTGTGCATGTGTATGTGTGTGCGTGTGTACGTGTGTGTGTGTATGTGTGTACGTTTGCGTGTGTATATGTGTGTGTATTTGTGTATGTGTGTACGTGTGCATGTGTATGTGTTTACGTGTGCGTGTGTGTGTATGTGTGTACGTGTGCGTGTGTATATATGTGTGTGTGTGTGTGTGTGTACGTGTGCATGTGTATATGAGTGTGTGTGTATGAGTGTACGTGTGCATGTGTATATGTGTGTGTGTGTGTGTGTGTGTGTGTATGTGTGTACGTGTGCATGTGTATGTGCATGTGTATGTATGTGTGTACGTGTGTATATGTGTGTGTGTACGTGTGCATGTGTATATGTGTGTGTGTGTGTATGTATGTGTGTACGTGTGCCTGTGTGTATGTGTGTGCCTGTGTATATGTGTGCGTGTCTGTATGTGTGTACGTCTGCGTGTGTATATGTGTGTGTGTGTATGTGTGTACGTGTGCATGTGTATATATGTGTGTGTGTGTGTGTGTATGTGTGTACGTGTGCGTGTATATGTGTGTGTACGTGTGCGTGTGTATATGTATATGTGTGTGTATGTGTGTATGTGTGCGTGTGTATATGTGTGTGTGTGTGTATGTGTAGGTGTGTACGTGTGCGTGTGTATGTGTGTGTATGTGTATGTGTGTACGTGTGCGTGTATATGTGTGTTTGTGTGTGTATGTGTAGGTGTGTACGTGTGCGTGTGTATGTGTGTGTATGTGTATGTGTGTACGTGTGCGTGTGTATATGTGTGTGTGTGTGTATGTGTGTACGTGTGCATGTATATGTGTGTGTGTGTGTGTATGTGTGTACGTGTGCGTGTATATATGTGTGTGTGTGTGTGTATGTGTGTGTATGTGTATGTGTGTACATGTGCGTGTGTATGTGTGTATATGTGTGTGTGTGTGTATGTGTACGTGTATATGTGTGTGTATGTGTATGTGTGTACGTGTGCGTGTGTATATGTGTGTGTGTGTGTGTGTGTGTGTGTATGTATGTGTGTACGTGTGTGTGTGTGTATGTGTGTACGTGTGCGTGTCTGTGTGTGTGTGTGTGTGTATTTGTGTGTGTATGTGTATGTGTGTACATGTGCGTGTGTATATGTGTGTGTGTGTGTATGTGTGTACGTGTATATGTGTGTGTGTGTATGTGTGTGTGTATGTGTGTACGTGTGCGTGTGTATATGTGTGTGTGTGTGTGTATGTGTGTACGTGTATATGTGTGTGTGTGTATGTGTGTGTGTATGTGTGTATATGTGTGTGTGTGTGTGTGTGTATGTGTGTGTGTATGTGTGTACGTGTGCGTGTGTATATGTGTGTGTGTGTATATGTGTGTGTGTGTGTATGTGTGTACGTGTGCGTGCATAGGATGCAAACTGAGACGACTTCAAACAGAAACTCTTGGCATGTTTAGCAAACGATTTTCAGACAGAACGTACGCTCAGGACCAGCGGCTTCCCTCCTACTCACTCCATCTTTCTCTCTCCATCTATAACTCGCACTCTTTCTACAGGGTTCTCTCCATCATTCTCTCTTTCTCCATTTATCTCAATCTCAGTCTCACATTCATTTTTCTTTCTTTCGCAATTGAACTTTTTTTCTCATATTTTCGCAATGAGTCA
>MU526172.1:259521-277146 GCA_024362625.1 Silurus asotus
TTATACAAGGGAACATCATCATCATCTTCATCATCATCTTCATCATCATGATCACTACACCTCAGATTGTAGACTGCCTAACTATCACCTTTTTTAAAAGTTAGAAGTTAGCCCTGTCCATCAAATGTGATTTCATCCAGCTCATATCACCGCTACTGAGAGAGCAGGTTCACTTCACCAATCACTGACCACCATCATTACCAACAACCAACTGACCAACAACCATCACTGACCACCATCATTACCAACAACCATCACTGACCACCATCATTACCAACAACCATCACTGACCACCATCATTACCAACAACCATCACTGACCACCATCATTACCAACAACCATCACTGACCACCATCATTACCAACAACCATCACTGACCACCATCATTACCAACAACCATTACTGACCACCATCATTACCTACAACCATCACTGACCACCATAATCAGTGTTAACCATCATCACTGAACATCTTTACTGGCAACCATCACTGACATCACTAATAAACAATCACCAAAATCACTCATCCCCAAAAACGAATACTGACCAGCACTGATCTCTGAAACCAATCACTGACCTCCATCTCTCACTAATCCACCAATGCTGAGGGTCACACTGGTGGGTGGAGTCTATAGCACACACAGGTGATGTCAGACCACAGTGATTGGTAGAGGTACAGGGTGTGAAGCTAGCCAACATCAGCATGTTAAACTAATCCAAGAAGGCGGGGCTTAGAGTTCAAAAGAACAGCTGAACATCAACATCTGGCCGTCATTTACCTACGATAACGTGACCTGCGATAAAACACTCACAATATTCTGCTGCAGGGCGAATTTACAAACCGCAACAACAGGAATGTGAACCCAAGACACACGTTTATAACTGCATTTTACCAGCTGAGACGAGTGTGTGTGTATGTGTGTGTGTGTGTGTGTGTGTGTGTGTGTGTGTGTGTGTGTGTGTGTATACAGTAATTACGGACTGTTGTAATAAGGAAATATCCTGTTGGAAAAGAATCCTTCACATTCCCAGCTTTAATAAGGTATGTGTAATTAGTGTGTGTGTGTGTGTGTGTGTGTGTGTGTGAGAGAGAGAGTTCACACTGTGCTCTGGCCAGTTGCCACAGTGCCCGAGGAGACGGACACAGAGAATAAGAGAACGAGAGATGTAGGTAGAAAGAAAGAAGGGGAGGAGGAAAGAGAGAGAGATCAAAAGTGCAAGTGGAACAGAAAGATAGAACAGAATACAATGAAGGAAAGACAAAGAATGGAGACAAAAGAGAGAGAGAGAGAGAGAGAGATGTATAGATGAATAAGAAAGAGAGAGAGAGATAGCGAGAGAGAGACAAAGAAAAATAGGTGCAAAGGTGGAAAGTAGGACAGGCACAATGAAAGTAAGATGAAAGAGGAGAGAGAGAGAGAGAGAGAAAGAGAGAGAAGGAGATGTCCGTCTCTGTCAAACATCTTCCAGATATATTTCCACATCCACATTAACACACAGACTA
Organism: Silurus asotus; assembly: GCA_024362625.1. Taxonomy (NCBI): domain Eukaryota; kingdom Metazoa; phylum Chordata; class Actinopteri; order Siluriformes; family Siluridae; genus Silurus; species Silurus asotus. The sequence goes on from MU526172.1 coordinate 261,025, forward strand.
AAATTCTAAGTCTGTATATGTGTGTGTTTGTCTGTGTGTGTGTTTGTGTATATGTTTGTGTGTTTGTGTGTGTATATGTATGTGTGTTTGTTTATGTGTATATATGTGTGTTTGTGTGTGTATGTGTGTATGTGTGTATGTGTATATGTGTGTGTGTTTGTGTGTATGTTTGTCTATGTGTATGTGTATATTTGTGAATATGTTTGTGTGCATGTTTGTCTATGTGGATGTATATATGTATGAATGTGTGTGTTTGTGTGTATGTTTGTGAATGTGTATGTGTGTGTGTTTGTGTGTATGTTTGTCTATGTGGATGTATATATGTATGAATGTGTGTGTTTGTGTGTATGTTTGTCTATGTGTATGTGTATATTTGTGAATGTGTGTGTGTGTTTGTGTGTATGTTTGTCTATGTGGATGTATATATATGTATGAATGTGTGTGTTTGTGTGTATGTTTGTGAATGTGTATGTGTGTGTGTTTGTGTGTATGTTTGTCTATGTGTATGTGTATATTTGTGAATGTGTGTGTGTGTGTGTATGTATATGTGTGAATGTGTGTGTGTATGTGTGTGTGTGTGTGTGTTTGTGTGTATGTTTGTCTATGTGTATGTGTATATGTGTGAATGTGTGTGTGTTTGTAAATTACAGAATTACATTTGCATTTAGCAGACGCCCTCATCCAGAGTGATCTACAAAAGAGCTTTGAGTCTCTATCAATGAATAAATCTACACTGGATTACATGTTGTTACCTACATGTTGTTACCTACATGTTGTTACTTTCATGTTGTTACCTACATGTTGTTACCTTCATGTTGTTACTTTCATGTTGTTACCTACATGTTGTTACCTACATGTTGTTACCTTCATGTTGTTACCTTCATGTTGTTACCTACATGTTGTTACCTACATGTTGTTACCTACATGTTGTTACCTACATGTTGTTACCTTCATGTTGTTACCTACATGTTGTTACCTTCATGTTGTTACCTTCATGTTGTTACCTACATGTTGTTACCTTCATGTTGTTACTTTCATGTTGTTACCTTCATGTCAGAACAAACAGATTCTGAAGTCAGAACACAGAAAGACAATGAACCTATTAATTAACCGAGCGCGTGGCTCGTTCAAACTGACAGATGTTTGTGCAGCATGAATAATGCAGCCTCAGGACACGCACACACACGCGCACGCGGTCTCGTCCGTTACCGGGAATCTCAGTCAGTGTGGCTCGCGCTTGCCCGTGGGAAAGAGGAGCGCGCGCGCGTAATCTTTAGTGGAGTGCACTGTGATGAGTGTATCGGGCATTGTGTTTGTGCGGGTAGAGAGCAGACGAGTGTGTGTGTGTGTGTGTGTGTGTGTGTGTGTGTGCGTGGGCGGGGGGGTTTACAGGGTTCACTGCCCAGTGCCCGCGAGCACCCTTAGCGCTTCTTTCTGCGTGTCTGTCTCGCCGCAGCGTGTGCACGGGACAATGGCCCTGAACAATGGACCTGAAACCAGGGAGCACAAACACAAACACACACACGCGCGCGCGGAATAAAAAAAAAGCAGTAGGTTTTCACCGACACTGTCAGGCGCGCGCACTTTAATGGAGCAGTGGTTTCGGTTGATGGAGATGTTTGGAGATGGTTAGATCTTACCTGCTCGCGCGCATCTCCTGCGCCTCTACGCGCGGGGACCGGTGGAGCTTCAGCGCCGCTGCCGCTTTTCTGGATCCGGATCTCGCGCTCCACCTCGGAGCGAAGTTCCACGTAACACGCGAGCGTGACGAGGTGCAGCGCGAGCGACAGCGCAAACAGCCCCGCGAACGCACTCCAGTTTCCCCCGCTGGCGCAGCGACTCTGACACGCGCACTTTAACGCCGGTTTGCTCGCGCTCTGCCCCGGAGTCTCCATCTCCGACCCCATTATCTTCATTCACCCACAGCCTCGCGCTTCACTGGTCTGCACCACAGGGCTCACTGCGGCATCTCGCACAGCCGCGGGCACACAGCAGCGCGCGACACCGAACCTGCACTCAGACCCACGTGCGCGCACACACACACGCACACACACACACACACACACACGCGCGCACGAGACTCGAGCTGTCCCGATATCTCCTCACTGTTGCGCTCTGTCTGTGTCAGAGAACCAGTTTCCATGGAGTGACGCCCCCATGGGCTTTGATTGGCTGTGAGCAATGACGTCACCGCGTTAAAGAGTTTCCTGGCGGACAAACTGAAAGCGGAAGCGCGTGAATTAGTTTATTAGAGCAATTTCACAACCAGAGGAAGTGGACTTCCTCAAACATCTTCCTAGATTCACCACAGCATCTACACACTGTGTACACTGAGGTCACTGTGCTCATGGGAATCTTTAGTGTCTGTAGTCTTTTTCAAAATATTTTCTCCACACACTCCTGTATCAGAGTTCTGCCCTCTGTGCCCAGACCTTCTCATGACTGCATTTCTAGCTGTTAGACCTTATACAGGGGTGTCCTTCTTTAAATCAATGTTTAATCCCTAATCTCTACATCCTCTATAATCTTTAATCTCTACCTCCTCTATAATCCCTAATCTCTACATCCTCTATAATCTCTAATCTCTACATCCTCTATAATCTCTAATCTCTACATCATTTATAATCTCTAATCTCTACCTCCTCTATAATCTCTAATCTCTACATCCTCTATAATCTCTAATCTCTACATCCTCTATAATCTCTAATCTCTACATCCTCTATAATCTCTAATCTCTACATCCTCTATAATCCCTAATCTCTACATCCTCTATAATCTCTAATCTCTACATCCTCTATAATCCCTAATCTCTACATCCTCTATAATCTCTAATCTCTACATCCTCTATAATCCCTAATCTCTACATCCTCTATAATCTCTAATCTCTACATCATTTATAATCTCTAATCTCTACCTCCTCTATAATCTCTAATCTCTACATCCTCTATAATCTCTAATCTCTACATCCTCTATAATCTCTAATCTCTACATCCTCTATAATCTCTAATCTCTACATCCTCTATAATCTCTAATCTCTACATCCTCTATAATCTCTAATCTCTACATCCTCTATAATCTCTAATCTCTACATCCTCTATAATCTCTAATCTCTACATCCTCTATAATCTCTAATCTCTACATCCTCTATAATCCCTAATCTCTACATCCTCTATAATCTCTAATCTCTACATCATTTATAATCTCTAATCTCTACCTCCTCTATAATCTCTAATCTCTACATCCTCTATAATCTCTAATCTCTACATCCTCTATAATCTCTAATCTCTACATCCTCTATAATCTCTAATCTCTACATCCTCTATAATCTCTAATCTCTACATCCTCTATAATCTCTAATCTCTACATCCTCTATAATCTCTAATCTCTACATCCTCTATAATCTCTAATCTCTACATCCTCTATAATCTCTAATCTCTACATCCTCTATAATCCCTAATCTCTACATCCTCTATAATCTCTAATCTCTACATCATTTATAATCTCTAATCTCTACCTCCTCTATAATCTCTAATCTCTACATCCTCTATAATCTCTAATCTCTACATCCTCTATAATCTCTAATCTCTACATCCTCTATAATCTCTAATCTCTACATCCTCTATAATCTCTAATCTCTACATCCTCTATAATCTCTAATCTCTACATCCTCTATAATCTCTAATCTCTACATCCTCTATAATCTCTAATCTCTACATCCTCTATAATCTCTAATCTCTACATCCTCTATAATCTCTAATCTCTACATCATTTATAATCTCTAATCTCTACCTCCTCTATAATCTCTAATCTCTACATCCTCTATAATCTCTAATCTCTACATCCTCTATAATCTCTAATCTCTACATCCTCTATAATCTCTAATCTCTACATCCTCTATAATCTCTAATCTCTACATCCTCTATAATCTCTAATCTCTACATCCTCTATAATCTCTAATCTCTACATCCTCTATAATCTCTAATCTCTACATCCTCTATAATCTCTAATCTCTACATCCTCTATAATCTCTAATCTCTACATCATTTATAATCTCTAATCTCTACCTCCTCTATAATCTCTAATCTCTACATCCTCTATAATCTCTAATCTCTACATCCTCTATAATCTCTAATCTCTACATCCTCTATAATCTCTAATCTCTACATCCTCTATAATCTCTAATCTCTACATCCTCTATAATCTCTAATCTCTACATCCTCTATAATCTCTAATCTCTACATCCTCTATAATCTCTAATCTCTACATCCTCTATAATCTCTAATCTCTACATCCTCTATAATCTCTAATCTCTACATCATTTATAATCTCTAATCTCTACCTCCTCTATAATCTCTAATCTCTACATCCTCTATAATCTCTAATCTCTACATCCTCTATAATCTCTAATCTCTACATCCTCTATAATCTCTAATCTCTACATCCTCTATAATCTCTAATCTCTACATCCTCTATAATCTCTAATCTCTACATCCTCTATAATCTCTAATCTCTACATCCTCTATAATCTCTAATCTCTACATCCTCTATAATCTCTAATCTCTACATCCTCTATAATCTCTAATCTCTACATCATTTATAATCTCTAATCTCTACCTCCTCTATAATCTCTAATCTCTACATCCTCTATAATCTCTAATCTCTACATCCTCTATAATCTCTAATCTCTACATCCTCTATAATCTCTAATCTCTACATCCTCTATAATCTCTAATCTCTACATCCTCTATAATCTCTAATCTCTACATCCTCTATAATCTCTAATCTCTACATCCTCTATAATCTCTAATCTCTACATCCTCTATAATCTCTAATCTCTACATCCTCTATAATCTCTAATCTCTACATCATTTATAATCTCTAATCTCTACCTCCTCTATAATCTCTAATCTCTACATCCTCTATAATCTCTAATCTCTACATCCTCTATAATCTCTAATCTCTACATCCTCTATAATCTCTAATCTCTACATCCTCTATAATCTCTAATCTCTACATCCTCTATAATCTCTAATCTCTACATCCTCTATAATCTCTAATCTCTACATCCTCTATAATCTCTAATCTCTACATCCTCTATAATCTCTAATCTCTACATCCTCTATAATCTCTAATCTCTACATCATTTATAATCTCTAATCTCTACCTCCTCTATAATCTCTAATCTCTACATCCTCTATAATCTCTAATCTCTACATCCTCTATAATCTCTAATCTCTACATCCTCTATAATCTCTAATCTCTACATCCTCTATAATCTCTAATCTCTACATCCTCTATAATCTCTAATCTCTACATCCTCTATAATCTCTAATCTCTACATCCTCTATAATCTCTAATCTCTACATCCTCTATAATCTCTAATCTCTACATCCTCTATAATCTCTAATCTCTACATCATTTATAATCTCTAATCTCTACCTCCTCTATAATCTCTAATCTCTACATCCTCTATAATCTCTAATCTCTACATCCTCTATAATCTCTAATCTCTACATCCTCTATAATCTCTAATCTCTACATCCTCTATAATCTCTAATCTCTACATCCTCTATAATCTCTAATCTCTACATCCTCTATAATCTCTAATCTCTACATCCTCTATAATCTCTAATCTCTACATCCTCTATAATCTCTAATCTCTACATCCTCTATAATCTCTAATCTCTACATCATTTATAATCTCTAATCTCTACCTCCTCTATAATCTCTAATCTCTACATCCTCTATAATCTCTAATCTCTACATCCTCTATAATCTCTAATCTCTACATCCTCTATAATCTCTAATCTCTACATCCTCTATAATCTCTAATCTCTACATCCTCTATAATCTCTAATCTCTACATCCTCTATAATCTCTAATCTCTACATCCTCTATAATCTCTAATCTCTACATCCTCTATAATCTCTAATCTCTACATCCTCTATAATCTCTAATCTCTACATCATTTATAATCTCTAATCTCTACCTCCTCTATAATCTCTAATCTCTACATCCTCTATAATCTCTAATCTCTACATCCTCTATAATCTCTAATCTCTACATCCTCTATAATCTCTAATCTCTACATCCTCTATAATCTCTAATCTCTACATCCTCTATAATCTCTAATCTCTACATCCTCTATAATCTCTAATCTCTACATCCTCTATAATCTCTAATCTCTACATCCTCTATAATCTCTAATCTCTACATCCTCTATAATCTCTAATCTCTACATCATTTATAATCTCTAATCTCTACCTCCTCTATAATCTCTAATCTCTACATCCTCTATAATCTCTAATCTCTACATCCTCTATAATCTCTAATCTCTACATCCTCTATAATCTCTAATCTCTACATCCTCTATAATCTCTAATCTCTACATCCTCTATAATCTCTAATCTCTACATCCTCTATAATCTCTAATCTCTACATCCTCTATAATCTCTAATCTCTACATCCTCTATAATCTCTAATCTCTACATCCTCTATAATCTCTAATCTCTACATCATTTATAATCTCTAATCTCTACCTCCTCTATAATCTCTAATCTCTACATCCTCTATAATCTCTAATCTCTACATCCTCTATAATCTCTAATCTCTACATCCTCTATAATCTCTAATCTCTACATCCTCTATAATCTCTAATCTCTACATCCTCTATAATCTCTAATCTCTACATCCTCTATAATCTCTAATCTCTACATCCTCTATAATCTCTAATCTCTACATCCTCTATAATCTCTAATCTCTACATCCTCTATAATCTCTAATCTCTACATCATTTATAATCTCTAATCTCTACCTCCTCTATAATCTCTAATCTCTACATCCTCTATAATCTCTAATCTCTACATCCTCTATAATCTCTAATCTCTACATCCTCTATAATCTCTAATCTCTACATCCTCTATAATCTCTAATCTCTACATCCTCTATAATCTCTAATCTCTACATCCTCTATAATCTCTAATCTCTACATCCTCTATAATCTCTAATCTCTACATCCTCTATAATCTCTAATCTCTACATCCTCTATAATCTCTAATCTCTACATCATTTATAATCTCTAATCTCTACCTCCTCTATAATCTCTAATCTCTACATCCTCTATAATCTCTAATCTCTACATCCTCTATAATCTCTAATCTCTACATCCTCTATAATCTCTAATCTCTACATCCTCTATAATCTCTAATCTCTACATCCTCTATAATCTCTAATCTCTACATCCTCTATAATCTCTAATCTCTACATCCTCTATAATCTCTAATCTCTACATCCTCTATAATCTCTAATCTCTACATCCTCTATAATCTCTAATCTCTACATCATTTATAATCTCTAATCTCTACCTCCTCTATAATCTCTAATCTCTACATCCTCTATAATCTCTAATCTCTACATCCTCTATAATCTCTAATCTCTACATCCTCTATAATCTCTAATCTCTACATCCTCTATAATCTCTAATCTCTACATCCTCTATAATCTCTAATCTCTACATCCTCTATAATCTCTAATCTCTACATCCTCTATAATCTCTAATCTCTACATCCTCTATAATCTCTAATCTCTACATCCTCTATAATCTCTAATCTCTACATCATTTATAATCTCTAATCTCTACCTCCTCTATAATCTCTAATCTCTACATCCTCTATAATCTCTAATCTCTACATCCTCTATAATCTCTAATCTCTACATCCTCTATAATCTCTAATCTCTACATCCTCTATAATCTCTAATCTCTACATCCTCTATAATCTCTAATCTCTACATCCTCTATAATCTCTAATCTCTACATCCTCTATAATCTCTAATCTCTACATCCTCTATAATCTCTAATCTCTACATCCTCTATAATCTCTAATCTCTACATCATTTATAATCTCTAATCTCTACCTCCTCTATAATCTCTAATCTCTACATCCTCTATAATCTCTAATCTCTACATCCTCTATAATCTCTAATCTCTACATCCTCTATAATCTCTAATCTCTACATCCTCTATAATCTCTAATCTCTACATCCTCTATAATCTCTAATCTCTACATCCTCTATAATCTCTAATCTCTACATCCTCTATAATCTCTAATCTCTACATCCTCTATAATCTCTAATCTCTACATCCTCTATAATCTCTAATCTCTACATCATTTATAATCTCTAATCTCTACCTCCTCTATAATCTCTAATCTCTACATCCTCTATAATCTCTAATCTCTACATCCTCTATAATCTCTAATCTCTACATCCTCTATAATCTCTAATCTCTACATCCTCTATAATCTCTAATCTCTACATCCTCTATAATCTCTAATCTCTACATCCTCTATAATCTCTAATCTCTACATCCTCTATAATCTCTAATCTCTACATCCTCTATAATCTCTAATCTCTACATCCTCTATAATCTCTAATCTCTACATCATTTATAATCTCTAATCTCTACCTCCTCTATAATCTCTAATCTCTACATCCTCTATAATCTCTAATCTCTACATCCTCTATAATCTCTAATCTCTACATCCTCTATAATCTCTAATCTCTACATCCTCTATAATCTCTAATCTCTACATCCTCTATAATCTCTAATCTCTACATCCTCTATAATCTCTAATCTCTACATCCTCTATAATCTCTAATCTCTACATCCTCTATAATCTCTAATCTCTACATCCTCTATAATCTCTAATCTCTACATCATTTATAATCTCTAATCTCTACCTCCTCTATAATCTCTAATCTCTACATCCTCTATAATCTCTAATCTCTACATCCTCTATAATCTCTAATCTCTACATCCTCTATAATCTCTAATCTCTACATCCTCTATAATCTCTAATCTCTACATCCTCTATAATCTCTAATCTCTACATCCTCTATAATCTCTAATCTCTACATCCTCTATAATCTCTAATCTCTACATCCTCTATAATCTCTAATCTCTACATCCTCTATAATCTCTAATCTCTACATCATTTATAATCTCTAATCTCTACCTCCTCTATAATCTCTAATCTCTACATCCTCTATAATCTCTAATCTCTACATCCTCTATAATCTCTAATCTCTACATCCTCTATAATCTCTAATCTCTACATCCTCTATAATCTCTAATCTCTACATCCTCTATAATCTCTAATCTCTACATCCTCTATAATCTCTAATCTCTACATCCTCTATAATCTCTAATCTCTACATCCTCTATAATCTCTAATCTCTACATCCTCTATAATCTCTAATCTCTACATCATTTATAATCTCTAATCTCTACCTCCTCTATAATCTCTAATCTCTACATCCTCTATAATCTCTAATCTCTACATCCTCTATAATCTCTAATCTCTACATCCTCTATAATCTCTAATCTCTACATCCTCTATAATCTCTAATCTCTACATCCTCTATAATCTCTAATCTCTACATCCTCTATAATCTCTAATCTCTACATCCTCTATAATCTCTAATCTCTACATCCTCTATAATCTCTAATCTCTACATCCTCTATAATCTCTAATCTCTACATCATTTATAATCTCTAATCTCTACCTCCTCTATAATCTCTAATCTCTACATCCTCTATAATCTCTAATCTCTACATCCTCTATAATCTCTAATCTCTACATCCTCTATAATCTCTAATCTCTACATCCTCTATAATCTCTAATCTCTACATCCTCTATAATCTCTAATCTCTACATCCTCTATAATCTCTAATCTCTACATCCTCTATAATCTCTAATCTCTACATCCTCTATAATCTCTAATCTCTACATCCTCTATAATCTCTAATCTCTACATCATTTATAATCTCTAATCTCTACCTCCTCTATAATCTCTAATCTCTACATCCTCTATAATCTCTAATCTCTACATCCTCTATAATCTCTAATCTCTACATCCTCTATAATCTCTAATCTCTACATCCTCTATAATCTCTAATCTCTACATCCTCTATAATCTCTAATCTCTACATCCTCTATAATCTCTAATCTCTACATCCTCTATAATCTCTAATCTCTACATCCTCTATAATCTCTAATCTCTACATCCTCTATAATCTCTAATCTCTACATCATTTATAATCTCTAATCTCTACCTCCTCTATAATCTCTAATCTCTACATCCTCTATAATCTCTAATCTCTACATCCTCTATAATCTCTAATCTCTACATCCTCTATAATCTCTAATCTCTACATCCTCTATAATCTCTAATCTCTACATCCTCTATAATCTCTAATCTCTACATCCTCTATAATCTCTAATCTCTACATCCTCTATAATCTCTAATCTCTACATCCTCTATAATCTCTAATCTCTACATCCTCTATAATCTCTAATCTCTACATCATTTATAATCTCTAATCTCTACCTCCTCTATAATCTCTAATCTCTACATCCTCTATAATCTCTAATCTCTACATCCTCTATAATCTCTAATCTCTACATCCTCTATAATCTCTAATCTCTACATCCTCTATAATCTCTAATCTCTACATCCTCTATAATCTCTAATCTCTACATCCTCTATAATCTCTAATCTCTACATCCTCTATAATCTCTAATCTCTACATCCTCTATAATCTCTAATCTCTACATCCTCTATAATCTCTAATCTCTACATCATTTATAATCTCTAATCTCTACCTCCTCTATAATCTCTAATCTCTACATCCTCTATAATCTCTAATCTCTACATCCTCTATAATCTCTAATCTCTACATCCTCTATAATCTCTAATCTCTACATCCTCTATAATCTCTAATCTCTACATCCTCTATAATCTCTAATCTCTACATCCTCTATAATCTCTAATCTCTACATCCTCTATAATCTCTAATCTCTACATCCTCTATAATCTCTAATCTCTACATCCTCTATAATCTCTAATCTCTACATCATTTATAATCTCTAATCTCTACCTCCTCTATAATCTCTAATCTCTACATCCTCTATAATCTCTAATCTCTACATCCTCTATAATCTCTAATCTCTACATCCTCTATAATCTCTAATCTCTACATCCTCTATAATCTCTAATCTCTACATCCTCTATAATCTCTAATCTCTACATCCTCTATAATCTCTAATCTCTACATCCTCTATAATCTCTAATCTCTACATCCTCTATAATCTCTAATCTCTACATCCTCTATAATCTCTAATCTCTACATCATTTATAATCTCTAATCTCTACCTCCTCTATAATCTCTAATCTCTACATCCTCTATAATCTCTAATCTCTACATCCTCTATAATCTCTAATCTCTACATCCTCTATAATCTCTAATCTCTACATCCTCTATAATCTCTAATCTCTACATCCTCTATAATCTCTAATCTCTACATCCTCTATAATCTCTAATCTCTACATCCTCTATAATCTCTAATCTCTACATCCTCTATAATCTCTAATCTCTACATCCTCTATAATCTCTAATCTCTACATCATTTATAATCTCTAATCTCTACCTCCTCTATAATCTCTAATCTCTACATCCTCTATAATCTCTAATCTCTACATCCTCTATAATCTCTAATCTCTACATCCTCTATAATCTCTAATCTCTACATCCTCTATAATCTCTAATCTCTACATCCTCTATAATCTCTAATCTCTACATCCTCTATAATCTCTAATCTCTACATCCTCTATAATCTCTAATCTCTACATCCTCTATAATCTCTAATCTCTACATCCTCTATAATCTCTAATCTCTACATCATTTATAATCTCTAATCTCTACCTCCTCTATAATCTCTAATCTCTACATCCTCTATAATCTCTAATCTCTACATCCTCTATAATCTCTAATCTCTACATCCTCTATAATCTCTAATCTCTACATCCTCTATAATCTCTAATCTCTACATCCTCTATAATCTCTAATCTCTACATCCTCTATAATCTCTAATCTCTACATCCTCTATAATCTCTAATCTCTACATCCTCTATAATCTCTAATCTCTACATCCTCTATAATCTCTAATCTCTACATCATTTATAATCTCTAATCTCTACCTCCTCTATAATCTCTAATCTCTACATCCTCTATAATCTCTAATCTCTACATCCTCTATAATCTCTAATCTCTACATCCTCTATAATCTCTAATCTCTACATCCTCTATAATCTCTAATCTCTACATCCTCTATAATCTCTAATCTCTACATCCTCTATAATCTCTAATCTCTACATCCTCTATAATCTCTAATCTCTACATCCTCTATAATCTCTAATCTCTACATCCTCTATAATCTCTAATCTCTACATCATTTATAATCTCTAATCTCTACCTCCTCTATAATCTCTAATCTCTACATCCTCTATAATCTCTAATCTCTACATCCTCTATAATCTCTAATCTCTACATCCTCTATAATCTCTAATCTCTACATCCTCTATAATCTCTAATCTCTACATCCTCTATAATCTCTAATCTCTACATCCTCTATAATCTCTAATCTCTACATCCTCTATAATCTCTAATCTCTACATCCTCTATAATCTCTAATCTCTACATCCTCTATAATCTCTAATCTCTACATCATTTATAATCTCTAATCTCTACCTCCTCTATAATCTCTAATCTCTACATCCTCTATAATCTCTAATCTCTACATCCTCTATAATCTCTAATCTCTACATCCTCTATAATCTCTAATCTCTACATCCTCTATAATCTCTAATCTCTACATCCTCTATAATCTCTAATCTCTACATCCTCTATAATCTCTAATCTCTACATCCTCTATAATCTCTAATCTCTACATCCTCTATAATCTCTAATCTCTACATCCTCTATAATCTCTAATCTCTACATCATTTATAATCTCTAATCTCTACCTCCTCTATAATCTCTAATCTCTACATCCTCTATAATCTCTAATCTCTACATCCTCTATAATCTCTAATCTCTACATCCTCTATAATCTCTAATCTCTACATCCTCTATAATCTCTAATCTCTACATCCTCTATAATCTCTAATCTCTACATCCTCTATAATCTCTAATCTCTACATCCTCTATAATCTCTAATCTCTACATCCTCTATAATCTCTAATCTCTACATCCTCTATAATCTCTAATCTCTACATCATTTATAATCTCTAATCTCTACCTCCTCTATAATCTCTAATCTCTACATCCTCTATAATCTCTAATCTCTACATCCTCTATAATCTCTAATCTCTACATCCTCTATAATCTCTAATCTCTACATCCTCTATAATCTCTAATCTCTACATCCTCTATAATCTCTAATCTCTACATCCTCTATAATCTCTAATCTCTACATCCTCTATAATCTCTAATCTCTACATCCTCTATAATCTCTAATCTCTACATCCTCTATAATCTCTAATCTCTACATCATTTATAATCTCTAATCTCTACCTCCTCTATAATCTCTAATCTCTACATCCTCTATAATCTCTAATCTCTACATCCTCTATAATCTCTAATCTCTACATCCTCTATAATCTCTAATCTCTACATCCTCTATAATCTCTAATCTCTACATCCTCTATAATCTCTAATCTCTACATCCTCTATAATCTCTAATCTCTACATCCTCTATAATCTCTAATCTCTACATCCTCTATAATCTCTAATCTCTACATCCTCTATAATCTCTAATCTCTACATCATTTATAATCTCTAATCTCTACCTCCTCTATAATCTCTAATCTCTACATCCTCTATAATCTCTAATCTCTACATCCTCTATAATCTCTAATCTCTACATCCTCTATAATCTCTAATCTCTACATCCTCTATAATCTCTAATCTCTACATCCTCTATAATCTCTAATCTCTACATCCTCTATAATCTCTAATCTCTACATCCTCTATAATCTCTAATCTCTACATCCTCTATAATCTCTAATCTCTACATCCTCTATAATCTCTAATCTCTACATCATTTATAATCTCTAATCTCTACCTCCTCTATAATCTCTAATCTCTACATCCTCTATAATCTCTAATCTCTACATCCTCTATAATCTCTAATCTCTACATCCTCTATAATCTCTAATCTCTACATCCTCTATAATCTCTAATCTCTACATCCTCTATAATCTCTAATCTCTACATCCTCTATAATCTCTAATCTCTACATCCTCTATAATCTCTAATCTCTACATCCTCTATAATCTCTAATCTCTACATCCTCTATAATCTCTAATCTCTACATCATTTATAATCTCTAATCTCTACCTCCTCTATAATCTCTAATCTCTACATCCTCTATAATCTCTAATCTCTACATCCTCTATAATCTCTAATCTCTACATCCTCTATAATCTCTAATCTCTACATCCTCTATAATCTCTAATCTCTACATCCTCTATAATCTCTAATCTCTACATCCTCTATAATCTCTAATCTCTACATCCTCTATAATCTCTAATCTCTACATCCTCTATAATCTCTAATCTCTACATCCTCTATAATCTCTAATCTCTACATCATTTATAATCTCTAATCTCTACCTCCTCTATAATCTCTAATCTCTACATCCTCTATAATCTCTAATCTCTACATCCTCTATAATCTCTAATCTCTACATCCTCTATAATCTCTAATCTCTACATCCTCTATAATCTCTAATCTCTACATCCTCTATAATCTCTAATCTCTACATCCTCTATAATCTCTAATCTCTACATCCTCTATAATCTCTAATCTCTACATCCTCTATAATCTCTAATCTCTACATCCTCTATAATCTCTAATCTCTACATCATTTATAATCTCTAATCTCTACCTCCTCTATAATCTCTAATCTCTACATCCTCTATAATCTCTAATCTCTACATCCTCTATAATCTCTAATCTCTACATCCTCTATAATCTCTAATCTCTACATCCTCTATAATCTCTAATCTCTACATCCTCTATAATCTCTAATCTCTACATCCTCTATAATCTCTAATCTCTACATCCTCTATAATCTCTAATCTCTACATCCTCTATAATCTCTAATCTCTACATCCTCTATAATCTCTAATCTCTACATCATTTATAATCTCTAATCTCTACCTCCTCTATAATCTCTAATCTCTACATCCTCTATAATCTCTAATCTCTACATCCTCTATAATCTCTAATCTCTACATCCTCTATAATCTCTAATCTCTACATCCTCTATAATCTCTAATCTCTACATCCTCTATAATCTCTAATCTCTACATCCTCTATAATCTCTAATCTCTACATCCTCTATAATCTCTAATCTCTACATCCTCTATAATCTCTAATCTCTACATCCTCTATAATCTCTAATCTCTACATCATTTATAATCTCTAATCTCTACCTCCTCTATAATCTCTAATCTCTACATCCTCTATAATCTCTAATCTCTACATCCTCTATAATCTCTAATCTCTACATCCTCTATAATCTCTAATCTCTACATCCTCTATAATCTCTAATCTCTACATCCTCTATAATCTCTAATCTCTACATCCTCTATAATCTCTAATCTCTACATCCTCTATAATCTCTAATCTCTACATCCTCTATAATCTCTAATCTCTACATCCTCTATAATCTCTAATCTCTACATCATTTATAATCTCTAATCTCTACCTCCTCTATAATCTCTAATCTCTACATCCTCTATAATCTCTAATCTCTACATCCTCTATAATCTCTAATCTCTACATCCTCTATAATCTCTAATCTCTACATCCTCTATAATCTCTAATCTCTACATCCTCTATAATCTCTAATCTCTACATCCTCTATAATCTCTAATCTCTACATCCTCTATAATCTCTAATCTCTACATCCTCTATAATCTCTAATCTCTACATCCTCTATAATCTCTAATCTCTACATCATTTATAATCTCTAATCTCTACCTCCTCTATAATCTCTAATCTCTACATCCTCTATAATCTCTAATCTCTACATCCTCTATACACCACCACCACCACTATCTCCACATACACACCCCCACCACCCCAGGGGTTTATGAGTGGAAACGATCTCAGTAACTAAAGCATAGTAAAGAGAGAGGAAAATACAAAGACTCATAATGTGTATGTGAGAGAGAGTGAGAGAGTGTGTGCGTGTGCGTGTGCGTGTGCGTGTG
>MU526172.1:331271-353771 GCA_024362625.1 Silurus asotus
ATAAGAAAGAGAGAGAGAGATAAAGAGAGAGAGAGAGAGAGAGAGAGAGAGAGAGAGAGAGAGAAAGAGAGAGAGAGACAGGTGGTTGATGACAGATATATTAAAGTTGTTTTACTTCACTTTTGTTTTCTTTTTGTTCACACACACACACACACACACACACACACACACACACACACACACACAGTGTGGGAGTAGAGAGAATCCAGACCCTTATAATAAGGTTAAATTGAGAGTGCAGTGTTTCCCCCTGCTGTCAAACTGTCCTCTCTCTCTCTCTCTCGCTCTCTCTCTCTCTCTCTCTCTCTCTCTCTCGCTCTCTCTCTCTCTCTGTGTGTGTGTGTGTGTGTGTAATACGTTTTCTGCTGTTGACATGGTTAAGTGGATCTTATTATTACACACCTCACCTTTATGTAGATCAAGGACAAGGGACAAGAGATCTAGAGAGAGTGGGAGACACACACTAGACTGCTTCACAGTGAGATTACACACACTACAGTAAGACTACACACACCACAGTGAGATTACACACACTACAGTGAGATTACACACACTACAGTGAGACTACACACACTACAGTAAGATTACACACACCACAGTGAGATTACACACACAACAGTGAGATTACACACACAACAGTGAGATTACACACACTACGGTGAGATTACACACACTACAGTGAGACTACACACACCACAGTGAGACTACACACACAACAGTGAAATTACACACACTACAGTATAACTACACACACCACAGTGAGACTACACACACAACAGTGAAATTACACACACAACAGTGAGACTACACACACAACAGTGAGATTACACACACTACGGTGAGACTACACACACTACAGTGAAATTACACACACTACAGTGAGACTACACACACCACAGTGAGACTACACACACAACAGTGAAATTACACACACAACAGTTAGACTACACACACCACAGTGAGACTACACATACTACAGTGAAATTACACACACTACAGTGAGACTACACACACAACAGTGAGACTACACACACTACAGTAAGACTACACACACAACAGTGAGACTACACACACTACAGTGAGATTACACACGCTACAGTGAGACTACACATGCTACAGTGAGAATCCACACACTACAGTGAGATTACACACACTACAGTGAGATTACACACACCACAGTGAGATTACACACACTACAGTGAGATTACACACACTACAGTGAAATTACACACACAACAGTGAAATTACACACACAACAGTGGGACTACACACACCACAGTGAGATTACACACACACCAGTGAGATTACACACACTACAGTGAGATTACACACACAACAGTGAAATTACACACACAACAGTGGGACTACACACACCACAGTGAGATTACACACACAACAGTGAGACTACACACACTACAGTGAGATTACACACGCTACAGTGAGACTACACATGCTACAGTGAGAATCCACACACTACAGTGAGATTACACACACTACAGTGAGATCACACACACTACAGTGAGATTACACACACCACAGTGAGATTACACACACACCAGTGAGATTACACACACAACAGTGAAATTACACACACAACAGTGGGACTACACACACCACAGTGAGATTACACACACTACAGTGAGACTACACACACTACAGTTTGTAAACAGAAAACAGCCATCAGCTCTGTGTCTTGTTTTTTGATGGTTGATTTCTGGCCTGTGGACTTTTCTTCTGTTGATTTGACCAAAAAAGCCCTAATGTGGATTTTTGCCTGGTGTGTGAACTGAATATGGATTTTGGCAGAAGACATTGAAGTTTTTTTTATATCTGAGGTAAAATCTGCAAAATAGAATGAATGTAAATTTTTAAACAGCGACAGGATCATTGTTTTATTAAAATCTTTTATATTTCATCATTGTAAATTGTGTGTAAGTGTGTGCAAGTGTGTAAAATGTATGTAAAAAAACAACCCGTGACCATTTAACCCCGTGTGGAAATGTTAGTACGGATCCTCAGCGTTTGAAGGTTCTAACAGGTTGAAGAGACGACGTCTGAGCCGAGTCGGACATCATCAATGAGTCACAGAGTTTTTATTGTTTATTTTATTTAATCTGACGTGGCTTAATTTTGTAGCTACAGAATATTGATAAAACGCATTTCAGTCCTATATACAATCCAGAAAAGAATCTTGAATGTTTTCTCATGTCAGCTTTTATTTCAGATCGTAAGTTTAACACTGCTGCTCATCATGATTCTAATCTTATCGCACTGCTGGAAACTCTGTCGCTCTCATCGCTGGTGTGGTGTGATTACTGCCGTGAGTCGTGTGGTGATCGAGGCTGTCGGGATCCGAGCGGAGACGGGACACGGAGAAGCCGGGACGGTGCTGAGGAGAGAGAAGTGAGAAAAAAACCCAGACTTCACTTAGAATTTATACACAAACTCCTTCAGAATGGTTCCTCCCACAAGACACTGTTTAACTAATTACTTCTTTTGTCTGTAATGTCTCAGGCATGCGTGTGATGTGTGTGTGTGTGTGTGCGTGTGTGTGTGTGTGTGTGTGTTGGGGGAGGGGGATGATGGTGCAGGTTGGGTACTTGTACTGAAGTCCAACTCTGCAAGAATTCTCAAACCACAAACTAGAAGACAGACGAGAGTGGAGACTTCCTGTCTTTCTTTGTGCCAGTTTCAGTCTTCACTTTTCTCACTGTGACATCGTTTCTGCTGTGATCACAAATTCACCAGGAGTTTTACAAAGAACACTGCATTTCCTTTATTTCTCTCACTGCAGTCTGCAGTCCTTCATTAAATTCTGTCAATTCAGTACAAAGCGTTGTACATTATCAGACTTTATTCCCCAGTACTGTGAATAGTGAAGTTCAAGTGTGAATAGTGGAATGTGATTGGCTGGAAGTTCAGGTGTGAATAGTGGATTGTGATTGGCTGGAGGTTCAGGCGTGAATAGGGGGTTGGGATTGGCTGGAAGTTCAGGTGTGAATAGTGGAATGTGATTGGCTGGAGGTTCAGGTGTGAATAGTGGATTGTGATTGGCTGGAGGTTCAGGTGTGAATAGTGGATTGTGATTGGCTGGAGGTTCAGGTGTGAATAGTGGAATGTGATTAGCTGGAGGTTCAGGTGTGAATAGTGGAATGTGATTAGCTGGAGGTTCAGGTGTGAGTTCAGAGTGTTGGTAGTTTGAGTTTGTCAGTTGAATATAAATAAATGTGCTGCTTATTAACACCTGTAACCAGTTTCAGTTCTACCCGGAGTGAATCAGTGATTATACACATTTCCCAATGACCTCACTGAGCTCCATGGAGGAGTTTTACATGTGGTAGAACTTCTATGGTGAATATGGAGATTTTCTTTATTGATTGAAAGAACATAAATATAAAGTAAATGTAAAGTAAAATGTGTATATTATTTACCTTTAGTATCATATATACAAACTGATAGTGTTTATAAAAGTAGAAAATGGAATATGCATGTGAAGGTGTGAGTTTGTGGACAGGAAGTGTGAAGTGTTCAGTGTGTGAGCGAGTGTAAGGTAAGGAAAGTGCTGCAGTTTGGTTTCCTGTGTTTTATGCACACTGTCATTTTTACCTTTTTATCTTGTTGTTTACCTTGTAAACATTTGCATTAGGATGATTTTATATTGTTCTTTGATTTTTATTAAAATCTGTAAATAGATTTTCAGCAAGTAAAAGTGATTTAAAATGTTTTTTAATGAAAAATGAAGTACACACTTGTCTTCTCCTCGACATAAAACATCCTGAGGTACGTAATAGAGGCGGAGTGAAAAACCACACAGCACACAGAGTATATGAGAAAGACTCGTTTAAAGACAATCGATTCAAAATCTCACATTTGGAGAAGAATCTCAATGCCGTATCTGCAGTCCCAGCGCCTTCAACTTTTCACCATGAATTTCATTTCTGTTATGCAGAATAGTGCTGGAAATATTCTGATCTCCAGCCTCATTCTTACTGTTTTGGAGAAGACAATGGACAATGATTTTATTTGTCCCTGCCAAAGTGTCTATAATGAATGTATTTTTGTTTTGTATGCAGTAGTTCCTACCATTATTTGTTTTTTTTTGTTTTGAATTTTGTGGACAATAAAGGGATGGAGCACAAATCCATGAGGAATGTATCCTCCTCTAATGTCCCACTGAACACCATGGAAAGACGCCAAGACACAAGTACACAAGGAAGGGAGGACATATCTGAATCTCAAGCACTCCGCCCTGGTGTCACATCCCCGGAGGACAAAGAAACAGAGTGCATATCAAGATGTAAAGAACTCCATGCTGCTCTTATAACCCTCATCTGGCTGTTTCTCTTCTTCACTGATGGTCGATATTTCTCCTGTGCCTTTTCTCACTGGGGGGGTGAGTACACTGAGACTGGTGCTTTAAAGTGGTGCAGGCCAATGGGAAATAAAACCCTGGTGTTTGAACGTCTGCAGGAGACTCAGAAGTGGATCTTTATATCTCAGGTGAGTTCTGATCTCCAACAAAGATTGACAGTCTGAGCATGATGATTTGCCGGTAGGGAGAATGATAAAAACCTGTGTTTTTATATTTTATATTACACCAGATAAAAAAATAAAAAAATAAATAATTCAGTGATAAATATAACTCATTAACATTTTCCTCCAGTGTATAGGTTTCTTTATAGCGCTGGTGATCGCCCTCATCCTAGGACTTTCCTACTGCTTCAGATCTTCTTGCTGTAAGACATGCTGTAGGCATCATTCATGCTGTAATTCTTGCCTTGATGCCTGCCTTGGTCCTGCACGACGGAACAGCAGCGTGGTACAGAGCGACTGAAACGACAGCAAAGAGCAGGAGACTGAACACATCTCAACTGAGCTTTTACTCAAACTTCTACCTTTTTACTTACATTTTTATTTGATCAGTGATTTGAGCAGAACATACAGTATGTAATGAAGGAGAAAATCAGCAGGTGTTCAGAGACCAGATGGTTGTGAGTTTAAATCCCCGAACTACCACAAAGAACATGATTAGAGATTCTGTACCTTCTTTACACAAACACAAAAATAAAATTGTGAAGTTGTGATATTTAGAAGTTTGTGTGCAAATCAGTGTAAATGTGTGCTATAATCAATTTTCTATCTATCTATGAGTTTTGATATTTTTACATGCTGATTTAATTTTATTCTTAAGTTTTTTACTTTGTGTTGTTGCTCTATTTCTTATTTACTCTATTTTTAAAAATAAGAATAACAAAATAAAAGTATTATTATTATCTCTCTATTTATTGCCTCTGTGAAATTTGTCAGTAAAAGGACCCGTGTGTGAGTGGAGGTGGGTTTTCGAAAAGAAACCAACTGAAACTGAAAGTGTGTGTGTGTGTGTGTGTGTGTGTGTGTGTGAGTGTGTGTGTGTGAGTGTGTGTGTGTGTGTTTGATTTGCACTGTTATAGAGCTCCTAACGTAACCAAAAGAACATCAAGAACTTTACATTAAGTTTAGAATAAATTGCAACAGAAACCAGGTATGAGTAAAAAGCGAGTCATGTGACCTGGTCATGTGATGTGATGGTGACTGTAGTTCTGTGCAGCCTCTGGGCAGCTTTACCATCATAGTGAAACTTCTCAAACCTCATTGCACAAATCTGAAGCTGTCTGTGAGATGGACATGTGTTTACTGAGCATTTAGATAAGGATCTCCAGTGTCACAACGTGCTAATGATTTAGAGATGATTAGACCATCAGGCTTTAAAACAAACAAACAAATATTATGGATAATTATGAGTTAATTGTTTACATGTATAATATAATCTGTAATCTTGAATATGAAAAGGAAAAGGAGAAGAAATGGAGGTGTGAATGTGTGGGGTATAGTCAGTAATGCAGCTACGGTAAGAGTGTGTGAACGAGTGTAAGATGATGGAAGTGCTGCAGTTTCCTGTGATCTGTATCACACTATCATGTGTTATCTTTGTGCTTCTCGAAACCCACACATGAAAACACACATCTTCTTTTCTTCTCCTTCCATTTCAGCTTTACATTTCAGTTCTGTTGAATGTTTTATTGATGAAGGTGATAAGCAGAAAAAGGTTGTTTTGAGGTTTTAACATTGAGGAAGTGGGGATGGTGTAGAGATGTCTGGATGATGTCATAGTCACTTCAAAACAAAAGAATCGTGTGTGAGTTTGATGTTTCCGCCTCTACTAGACCTGTAAATCTAACATCTTTAAAATGTATAAAAGGGGAGGAGCCATGAGCACCACACAACAGGATATTTAAAGGAGAATTCACAAAAACTTCAGAGCTTCACAACACCCTCACCTGCATCTTCTCCTCTCTGGCTCGACATTTCACCATGGTTAATACTAAATTCATTACTGAGTTCTTTAGGAAACCACTTGGGAGTGTCGGGATCTTCAGTCTTGTCCTTGCTGCTTTTGAGAATATTCTGGATCAAGAATTTGTTTGTCCTTGTGATTATACCTATAATATAGTACTGTGTGTTCTTTATGGAGCAGTCCCTAGCATTGGCTTCTTTGTTTTTACTTATTGTTACATGGACGGTTACTCAGAGATGGAGAATGGAAGGATAAGGGATCTTCTCATGAGTGATAAACTGCTCTACTCCACTCTCACAACTATCATCTGGGTGTCTCTCTTCTTTGTTGATGGCAGATACCTGGCCTGTGCCTTCTCAGTTTGGGGAGGTGTGTATGCTAAAAATGAAACTTTGGGGATTGTAAAATGGTGCAAGGCGACAGGAAACGAAACAGACGTGTTTAAGAGTCAGCAGGACACTCTGAAGTGGATCACCAGATCTCAGGTGAGTTCTAAAATCCAGCTTAGAAAAATGTAATTTAATTTGGTAAGCACTTTACCCTAGTCAGGGTTCCAAAACTTATCATTACCTCTTCTGGGAAGAGTTTCCAATAGATTGTGGGTCCATGCTGTGGAGATCAGTGATCATTCAGCTGCAAGAGCTTTGGAGAGGTCAGACACTAATGTTGTTCAGGAGGTCTGAGTTTAGTGGGGTTGAGGAGGTCAGAGCTCTGTGCACTTCTACTCAAATCTTTCACAATTTGTATTTCTATGGAGCTCGTACCGTGAGCGCTGAGAGAACCAACCAGTGCTCGGATAGTTTCATGTCTGAACTGCACATTTAAAGTCTCTCTCCAGTCTGACATTTCAATAAACGTGTACAACACACACACCGCCTTTATCTGTTCAAATTTCATAGTGCATGCTCTGATTACGTCCTGTCTCGACTACTGCAATTCACTCTTCTCTGGTCTGTCAGCTCACTCAATCTCACGTTTACACTACATACAAAACTCGGCTGCAGAATGTTCACCTCCAATAAAAAATCTGCCCACATTACCCCTATATTATTTGATCTTCACTGGCTGCCAGTTTATTCTCGCATAAAATATAAAATCATACTGCTCACTTATAGGGCACTAAATGCTCTTTCTCCTCCTATCTTTCTGATCTTCTCTCATCCTATGTTCCTTCACGATCACTCCGGTCTTCAAATTCTGAACTTCTATGGGTTCCTAGATACCGTCTATCCTCTGCGGGTGGCAGATCCTTTTCTGTCATTGCTCCAACACTATGGAACTCCCTACCCATTGCACTCAGAACCATCACCACTTTGACTGAATTTAAATCAAGGCTTAAAACCCACCTTTTCAACCTCACTATCACTCAATGCACATGTGTTAGGACTCCTTCATGTTTCTGAAATGTGGTGTATGTTTCATGTACTATGTAGTGTTCTTTCTCTTGTCCTGTATGTTTGTGTGTCTGTGTTTGTCTCTGTTATTATCTCATGCAGCTGCGTGTGATCCTTCGTCTTGGGCAAATGTCAGACGAATATGTTTATGTTTATGTTCATTATATTTTATCTGTCTTGAAATATTGTACCCTGTAAAGCGTCCTTGAGCTTGGGAAAGGCGCGATATAAATAAACCTATTATTATTGTTATTATTGTTATAAATATTATACTGTTTGGTTTATATTTCAGATTTTGGGATTCTTTATCATGCTGTTGATCCCCATTCTTCTGCTCGTTCTACACTGCAAACAGAGATGTGTAACTCAGAGGAACATTTCTGAGATGGAAAGATGTAAGAAGATTTATTTTAGGCTTTAATTTATCCTGATTATTCAAATTCGAGGATTTTTTTATGTAAATATATGATTGGATTTGTATTTAGATGGAATTGTAAATGTTCCTCCTGTAAAATTCTGTGTTGGGATTTAAATAAGAATATGACATGTAAATCAGATGATATATATTAGCATGTTAGCATGTCATATCCACACCTGGAACATGTTTTTATTCTGTATTTATGTGTTTGGTGTCCAGTGGAATGCAGTAAGATGAGACTTCACGGCAGACTCGCTGAGAGAAAGTTCAGCTTCGAGGTCGAGGAAACCACATGCTTGTAAAAATCAATGCTCTTTTGGGAATATTTTCTAATAATATAATTGTTAATACATTCTAATGTTTTTTATCCTCACGTTTTTGTTATTTTTTTTATTAACTCCTGTATGGAGCAGAAAACCTTTTATGTCAGATTGTTAAAGTTTGAGGTGATGCACTGTTATGGTTTATAAGATCTCTTCTCCTGCTGTAAATAAACAAAGTAAATAAATAATAAAACATTGTGTAGCTTTTGGGAGTTTTTAATGTAATAGTCGAGTCTCAGTGTAAAATCTCCCTGCACCACGCACTGCATTCTGGGATTTACTTTCATGTTGGTGCTAATTTCAGTTTCTATGCTAAGCTAATCCACTTTCACTTCTCTGTGGTGAAGGGAAACAAGTCTTTGTGTAATGCACGGAAAAGAATGTGCAGAAATGCAGGAAACCCCGGGATGATGTGAGGAGATGTGGGAGTCGGAGCTCAATGGTTAAGGTGCTGGGCTACTGATCGGAAGGTTGGGGGTTCAGGACCACAATATAGTGTATTATTAACTGCTAAATTACTTTTAAAACAATTTTATATAAACATCTGAATGCAGTTTTCATTTTTGCTTTAAAAAGTCAACCTGATATGTTTATTTCTGTTACTGCTCTGAGAAGGTTTGGTTGAGTGTGAGAAGATGGCAGTGCTGCAGTTTCCTGTGTTTTCTCTCACTCGATCGTCTCTCTGTCTCTGGCTACTGTAATGCGTCTCATATCATTCAGCTGACAGACACATTTTGTTTATTCTTTCGGTTTTTAAAGTTCAGTAACGTTTATAGATATACCAAGTTTTTCCTCGTTGTGGTCTGTTATATTCCACAGCCACTCTGTAGAGCTTCTTTACTGAAATCTTGTATTTTATGCAGATGTTTTAGTCATGTGAAAATAAGGTCCTGAATGTGAAAGCAGCAAGTCAACAGGTGAGACTTCCTCCCAGATGCTTTGTGCCAGTCTCACACTCTTCAATAACCTCACACTTTATCTGCTTCTTCTGTAATCATGAGAAGATTGGACTCAGAACACTGTGTTTTCTTTATTCCTCAGATGTTTCTTCTCTCACTACAGTCTGCATTCGTTCCTGTATTAATTCTCTCCGACGATAATTCATTTGATGATCCAGAAGATCAGTACTGAGAACAGTAGTTATATCAAATCTAGATTCAGTAGGGATTTATTATAATATAAAGGTCATCACAATGTGTGAGATGATGTGAGAGGCTCCTGAGTTAAAGGAAAGCCCTCAGTGCTGCAGGACATATCTCTCCAGCCTGATAAGAAGATAAACATACTTACTTACATCACTTACTTACATGTGTCTTCAAACAGATAGTTCCAACTAATTGAAAGCCTCGCCTCAGCCCCTGGCAGCTGTTCATCTGTAGTCCAGTGGTTTTATTGCCATTTCAGCCGCACACATTTTGTACATTACAGAGAAAGTCCAGAGCAGGAACGTCAACAGCAGCACGAGAGAAAGTGGGAGTGCTGCACACAGGTGTTATGCTGGAGTCAATGTTGTCCAGTGCATTGTCCAGGGTGCAGACATTGAGGAACAGGATGGACAGGAGAAATAGCTGGATGGGGGTTACTTTCCACGTAACACCTGTGTGCAGAACTCCCACTTTCTCTCGTGCTGCTGTTGACGTTCCTGTTCTGGACTCAGACAGTCTCAGGGTTAAGGTCTGGGGAAAACATGGTTGATTCCAGCATTTGTGTCTACGTCTTAGGTAAAGGATCTGATCTGAATGGTGTTCTCATCAATCAGAAACCATTTGATTCTGCTGAGGACTGCGTCACATGGACAATCTGAAGAACATGAGATCATTGTGGATGGTAACCCTGCAGATGGCATTTTTGCTGACGTCAACAAAATAAACAATAGTGTTAATTTTCTGGTTCCATATTTGAGCTTTTTGTCTCTGTAGCACACAGTTATAGAGGGAAATGATTAATAATGATGAGCACCAGTTCCCTTCACTCTTACATTCAGCTAGCTGATCTCAGGCTGCAGGTATTCAGTTACTTTTACTTCCATCCCACAGCAGCGTGAACATTCACCACAACTTTACATTAATGGTGACAACCAGAATAAACTGGACAAAAAAAGTGTCCATATAATATTGAAGGCCACCGTATGTACACACTAAACTTATTACACAAACACTCTTGCCCACACACACACACACACACACACACACACGTTTGGTACTTCCTGCATAAAGGTTTGTGGTCTCGTGTTGAAGATGTGGTGAAATGCATTGTGTAGATGAGAAAACAGTAACAACAGGAAACTCGCACCACACACTCCTTACTGCCTTCCAAACATTCTCCTCATCTCGTTCTCTTTTACTAAAGTCACACTGAAACTTTTGGGGATATTTGGAATAATCAGTATTTTACTATTTCTTTCAGAATCAACAAAATTGTGCATTTTTCCCATTATAATCATGTTTTTTCTTCACATCACTGCAGGTGGGTTTGATAACTGAGGTGTGTGTTTTCATGAGGCTTCATCTTCTCATGGTTTCTTTGTGTGTGGTTCTTTTATAGACTTTATTCCAGCATCCTTCATTTATAAATTAGAGGAGGGTTAATGAACGGCACAAAGGAGGGTGTATGAGAGCGACTGATTGTGTCTGATTGTTATGTGGGACGTTTTGGGATGTTTCATCTGGTTCTCTTGGCTCTGTTTTAAAAAGCAGTTTTAAAACAGATTTTTAAAATATTCATAACATTACAATTCAAACCACTCAGAAACAGTGTGTGTTAATCGACAGGAAGTTGGATATGTAATAAAGGTTATACTGTATGTAATGTGTGTTGGCAGGGCAGAGTCTCAGAGCTGCTCTGGTTGGAGTGGTGGTCTCTGGAGTGAAGCATCCCCGGGTTAAATCCCAGTCTTTAGCTAGAGATTCAAACAAAAGAGAACTTTTGGATTTCTGTTATTTCAGTATCTTGAGATTGTAACAATAAACACTTATAATTAGCTCAGATTTCTCTTTAGTCAGCTTGTGAATCGGTGAGGAACGAGACGTGAGCACACTGTTAGGGGATTAAGTGTGTTTTTCTGCTGTTATTAAACTAAATCAGAAAAAATGCTACTTCCTGTGTAAATGCTGACGTCTTGGTATTGAAGGCGTGAATAAAGACAGGATGCAGAGTATAAAGTAGGTAACAGTGAAAACAGGAAGCTCAGACATCACAAATCTCATCTCACGATGGCTGGATATGCTACGATTTTTCTGAAACAGTTTAACGGGTTGGGGCTGGTCACCATGCTGCTCTTCGCTTTGGAGAAAGTGGGAGATGGTACTTTTGTTTGTCCCTGTATAAAAGGCATGAATGAAGGAACATGTTTTCTATATTTTTTTTTTCCTTCTTTTGGTGTTGCTTTTGTTTATTTCTTGGCTGATGCTTCTCAGGAGAAGAAGAGGAAGAAGATTGAATGTAACGAAACCTGCACATGCCCAAGATTCTGCTACACCATCATTTCAGTCCTCATCTGGTTAATGCTGTTATTAATGGATGGCCGATACGTTGCCTGTGGGTCTTCAAATTGGGACGGTGTGTACACAAAGACGGACAATTTAGCGCTCACACAGTGGTGCAGGCCGAACAATGAGTCATCAGTGCCGGAGAAGGAGCTGAGGATTGTGACTGCAGTGTTCTGGTCTCAGGTGAGTTTTAAAGTTCATAATTAATGTTATAGAATTGAATCAAACATACACATCTGTGTTTTTATATTGTTTTATTGTGTATTGTTTGTTTTTACATAATTTATAAATAATGTTATGAATGTGTGTGTTTGTATTTCAGGTTGTAGGTTCAAGTTTGATTGTGGTTATTGCCATTTTACTCTTTTGCTTTTTTTTTGCATTCAATAATGATGAAAATCAAGCAGTGGACAGTGTTGAAATGGAAGCTTGTAAGTACCTTGAATTTTTTTCTGGTTCATTTGTTTTTTGTGTATTTTACTCTGTTCATCAAATAGAAACTCTTTTAACATGATTGTTTCATGTCTTTTTCTGCTGGATCTGGAATGTTCCTGCTACAGAATGCTGAGATTATAACATTAAAATTATATTTAAGCATAAAAACTTTATTAAACCCAAACATTTGTATAAATTACATCCTTTTAATTTGCATTTGTTTTCTTTTTTCTAGCGGAAAACAGCAAAATTAAACTGCATGCATCAGTTAGCAAGAAGAAGCTTGTCTTTAAAATCGAGGAGGATTCGTCCATGTAAACACATTCTCCTAGTTTCAGTGTGAAGTCTACCTGCAGTATTACACTAAAATGACCCAATTATTATTAAAATAATAAACGTATATATTTAGTAAAGATTTCTTACTTGTCAGGTTGGTAAGTTAGAGCTGATTTCACTCTTATGGATTGTGCAGTGTCTTCTGTTTGCTGCTGTACTGTAACACCTCAAACACAATAAATATCCTTCTCTCTCTTTTTGTGTTATT
Source organism: Silurus asotus (assembly GCA_024362625.1). NCBI lineage: Eukaryota > Metazoa > Chordata > Actinopteri > Siluriformes > Siluridae > Silurus > Silurus asotus. The sequence continues at coordinate 344,208 of MU526172.1, forward strand.
TTATTTTTATTGAAAAAATGCAACATTTTTTTTCATTTTTTTAATAAATCATCTCATCTACATATAAAACTATAAAAGGAAGAAGGAAAAACTGTAATGAAAGTGTGAAAGTTTGTTGCTTGGCAGGAAATGTCTGCAGTGTAACAGTTACAGTGTGTGAGAGCGAGTGTTAGAAAATGACAACCATGAAACTGCACAGGAAAACACAGCTGCAGCATCATCATCATGTGCCTTCATGTTTTAAATGAAAACAAAGTTCAAACCTGTAACACACTTTCAATCATTATGGTGAGTTCAATTCTCCAGTAATGAAAACTTCTTTACTGTAATTAAAAAGTCTCTTGTAAATTTCTTCAGAGTTCTCAGATGGTTCCCCTCGTGCTGGAACTCCTGGAGCACAGGTTGGCTCGTAGCACTCTGTTGCACTTTTGTTTTTGCAGCCATGTGTGTTTATGCTGCCACATTTGTGCTTCATGCCTCCCAAACTGAGAGCTATCTGCTGCAGCATCAGTTTTATTTTAAAAACTTATTACACCCAAAGCACAAGGAGAAGTGAGAAGAACTTCTGACCACCACTGGAATTATAGACATGGCAGCGTAGCTGAGGCTGTTGACCTGCTTGTAAATGTGCTTGATTGGGCTTAACCCTGACCTAAAGAATGTTTTGAGAAGGGCCAGTACTCTTTCAGTTATGATGAGAGGAAGGTCATGAGGACAGATCAACCTTCCATGCAGACCACGAAGCACTCCAGCCTGAGCCCCACAGGACAGCCTTCCCTGCTGAAGGTTGATGTAGTGACCTCCCCTGCAGGACTCATTCTTGAGAGTGAAGAAGCAGCATCACCAAGCTCCAGGCAATGGCTTCAGGGATAAGCAGGACCAGGGCTCAGGAGGCCACCTCATGTCACACTAGACGCTGATGGTTGGGTCTCTCAAGTCATGTTTAGTCCAAAGAAGGATGCAGTAACCTTTCTAGTTCTGATCGTGCCAGAGAACAGCAAATTGGCCTTCTAAATTATGCTCATACCAGAAGTTAATGGTGCATCCTCCCAGGTTATGCCCGTGCTATAGGTTGATGGACCTCCCAAGTCCTGTTCACACCAGATGAATGTGGCATCCAAAGTCTTCCTCATGCCTGAGGCGACAGCATGGCCTTTGACATACTTTTCATGTTGAAGGAGATGATAAGCTTTTCCTAGCCCTGCTCATGGCAGCGGCTTCTCCTGAGCTTTTCTGACCTGTTAATGCCAGAGGCCAGTAATGGGGTGTCCCATTGACATACTCACAACTAAAGCTGGTGAGATGTAACCACAAGAGGAGAAGCAACATTATGATGGTGGATATATTTAATTATAATTCAGCCTTCAATGTCCTACTCAAAACTGACTGCATGACTTCCCAAGTCATAGAAGAGCAAATTCCACTAAAGGTGGTAGAACATTCTCACATTTAGCTCCTAAACTCTGGAACAGTCTTCCTGACAGTGCTCGGGGTTCAGACACACTCTCCCAGTTTAAGTGCAGATTAAAGACGTATGTTTTTAGCGAGTTCTACACATAACACACATCACATCATAACCTTGTGCTCCAGAACATCTGATCACATCACATTATCAACTTGTGCTGTTAATATCATGAACAGCAGCTACGCTAATTCCTCTCCACTGCTTCTCTTTCTCTCCCCATCCCGAGGCTTCCTGAGGTTCCTCCAGCTCCAGTCACCTCCCACCTCGTGATGATTATGGACTTTAAAGAAGTAGATGCCAAACTCGCAAACATCCCGAACCATCTAGAGATGTACCAGTGCCATTTGGATCCCGCTACATGTGTGGAGTTTTGACATTGGACCTCCTGGAGTGTTTAAAGGCTCTGGTATGGAGAAGCTGGTGTTGGATCTGTGATGATCTCAGATGTTGAGTTATTTTATGAGTTGCTCAGTAGCTCCTAGTTTTATAACAACAAATTGACTGTAAAAGACTGTAGAAAGAACATCAGTTATAATCACACACTCCAGTGCTCATGTTAGTTCTCCCTCTCCAGTGTTCTGTAGTGTTTAAAGACTAGAATTACTCTCTTGATGTCACCCACATTAGGATGAGGTTCTGCTTTTGAGTCTGGTTCCTCTCAAGGTTTCTTCCTCATAACATCTAAGGGAGTTTTTCCTTTACCACAGTCTCCACGGCTGCTCATCAGGGACAAACACACACCTTTACCTTCACTGTTACACTCTGTAAAGCTGCTTTGAGACAATGTGTGTTGTGAAAAGCGCAATAGAAATAAACTTGACTTGACTGCTCATGACTGAGGATGATGGCACAGCCTCCTAATTCATGCTCACATCAGAGGGTTATGGCATGACCTCCTGAATCCCTGCTCATACCAGAATCTGACAACGTGACCTTCAAAGCCAAGATTCTATCTCCAAAGTCCTGCCTCTCCGAAGGCTTGTTTATGCCTAAATTTCTGCTCTTAGGTTAAAGTGATTTTTATAAATGAACATGTAGAACTGAGAGATTGTTCATTGGCACATCGAGAACTTGAATGTATTTCACAATGTTCACAAAGTTTAAGTTGAAGTTGGTCAGCAGTTCTCAAGTCCGACCTCACAAGGATTTCTGTTCCTTCTGTTAAAATCATCAGCTGAACTGAAAGCACTGAGTCTACAAGATCCCAGCTGAGAGCTTTCTCACACTGACCCTCTGTTTCTGATTCATCACTAATCTCACACTGTATCTGATTTTATACTGAAAGCTGAAATGTCTTAATTTCTCAGATTTTTCTCTTCTCACTACACCCTGCTGTCTTTCCTCACTTCCAGCTGAGGGAGTCCGAATCTATTCCATAACACTGATGAGTTCTGGATTGTGATTGGTCAGAAGATGTTGATTAATTTTCCATTACTGATGTTCACACGTGTCGTTTACGTTAAGTGTGGTGTGATCTCGGATTATCACTGTTTTTATTAAACATTTTATAACATTGAACTTTTCTCAGATTCTCTATGTTCTACTTCCCATCTCCGAATTTTGCTCGGTTTTCAGTTGTGACATTCTCGATACGTAAACTAGGGGAGGAGTGATGAATAATTCAGCAGCATATATGAGGAAGCAGTGATACATCTCAGAATCTCAGCAGAGACCAGAACAAGAAGAATCTCATCTACTTTCACTCGCTGTATCGTTGGCTTTGTTTGGTCATCATGGTTAATTCTACAGGTTTTGTTGATTTCTTGCATAAACATTTTGGAAATTTGGGAATTTTTGGCATTTTACTTTTTGTTTTGGAAAAATTAATAGAGGATGATTTTGTGTGTCCTTGTGATCCCCCCTATAATATAATAATATGTGTTCTTTATTGTGCAGTCCCTACCTTTAGTATCTTCGTTTATACTTTTTGTTATATGGGCAAGTTCGAAGAAACAAACAACAGAGCAACAGAGAGAAATACGAGTAACTCCACTCAGACAGAGGATAAAACAACATCTAACTTCTGTACATGTAAAAATGTCCTAAACAGCATTTTCGCATGCGTCATCTGGTTGTGTATCTTCTTACTCGATGGCCGATACTTGGCCTGTGCATTTTCAACCTGGGAAGGTGTGTACGCTAAAAATGAATCTCTAATGATTTTAAAATGGTGCAAGCCGACAGGAAACAAAACATCTGTGTTAGAGAGCCAGCAGAAGACTCTGAAGTGGATGTCCAGATCTCAGGTGAGTTCTGAACTACACATTTATTTTTAATATAATTTTTAATATTTTGGTTTATAACACCAGAAAAGTAGATTTTTCTTCAGCAGTATCAGCCAAAACAAGATGTTCTTACTGGATGAAATTAGATTATTGTATAATAAAATGTTTATTACAGAGGAATTGAGGATACAGCATGAAATTACAGTGAAATTATAAAACTAATCGTTTATTTTTAATACACAAATTCTACAACAAATTAAATAAACACAAAAGACTGAGCCATGTTTTTTTATAATCACTTTTTCGAAAGATTTTTTTGAAACTTGTTCATTTTTCAAAATTCAAGACACAAAACTCAAAACTTGTCATGTGATATACAGCAGCTCAACAATCTAAATGTATTACATTGAGTTTCAGCAACTTCTTTTTTCCCCAGATTTTAGGTTTTATCCTGATATTATTGACAACATGTTTTTTCCTGCTATTACCATGCTGTTGTAAACAACGGGAACAAAAACCAGAGACACAACAGGGACAACAACCAGAGACACAACAAGTACAACAACCAAAGTCACAGCAGAAACACCAACCAGAGACACAAAAGGAACACCAACCAGAGACACAACAGGAACACCAATCAGAGACACAACATGGACAAAAACAAGGGACACAACAGGGACAACAACCAGGGACACAACAGGAACAACAACCAGAGACACAACAGGAACACCAACCAGAGACACAACAGGGACAACAACCAGAGACACAACAGGGACAACAACCAGGGACACAACAGGGACAACAACCAGGGACACAACAAGAACACCAACCAGAGACACAACAAAAACACCAACCAGAGACACAACAGGGACAACAACCAGGGACACAACAGGGACAACAACCAGAGACACAACAAGAACACCAACCAGAGACACAACAGGGACAACAACCAGGGACACAACAGGGACAACAACCAGGGACACAACAGGGACAACAACCAGAGACACAACAAGAACACCAACCAGAGACACAACAGGGACAACAACCAGGGACACAACAGGGACAACAACCAGAGACACAACAAGACCAAAAACCACTGACACAAAGGGAACAACAGGAACAACAAGAAGCAACAATAAAAAACAACAACAGGAACAACAACAACCACAGACACACCAGGGAGAGCAACAAGTACAACTGGAACAACCGAAACAACAATAGCATGAACACCTCCAACAAAGGACAACCACAGAAACAACAACAACAAATTAATGAAACCAAAATAAACATCACTATTAGCAACCAGTGAAAGATTGTTGTTAAAAATGTGAATATTCTGTACAGTGTTTGTCTGTTTGCATGTTGATTATGGGTCATGTGACTGTATTTATGTGAAATATGAAATAAAGTACATTAACTGCTCCATGTTACATAATTATTATAAAATATAACATATAACATTCCTAAACTAATGATTCTAATGAAACGAATGAATTCTGAATTATTTTACTCAATTGCTTTGTATTCATTTTTTACTTTTAAATCTCCTGTAACCTCCGTCTTTTCTTCAGTATTGTACAAACACAATAAAACTAATATTAATAATAATCCATTTTTAATTGTGTTTTTAAAACCACAATAAAACGGTTACGTCAATTGCTTTTTTTTCTTCATAAAATCTCTTTAAAAACAAAACCAGCTGCTTTTTAAGTCTCACCTGTCAGAAGTCCATGATCCAGTTACACCTGAAAATATGAAGCTCCAGGTCTTAGAAGAGGTTTGGAAGCCCTGGTTTGCTCAGGGTGACAGGGCAGGAGTCATTTAGGCAGATATTCCCATATCACCGTTTATTATTCAGCACAGGCCACTTCACATGTGTGTGAGATCTGATCTCTGGGCATGGGGTTTCATGGTGTTTCTGTGAACTCTTTCAGCTCTTCTGATGACTTCCTGGAGGACACGTTTGACCTTCTCTTTGGTTTAGAGTTATACGTAGCAGTTTATACTTTCAGCTTGTTGCAGTCATCACAAATGATTTTCTGGTGAAGATTAAATACTGAACTTCTGTGCAATTACATTCAGCATGTTGTGAAAGGATCTGCTGCATAAGTCTTCACCTGCAGCATCACATCTGCCAGTGTTTGGTGCTGAATGAAGTCTGAAAAGAACCTGTACTGATGCCAGTTTACAGAGGTGTTGTGTGCAGACACTGAGAGATGATCTGTATTACTACATTCTGAGCAGGTGATGACTTCAGGTTCTTTATTCAGCAGCACTTACATTCAATATCCAATACATTAATAACATTTCCAACTAAAGCTCAAAGTTCCACAAGTTTCTTTTATCACCATCCTTTTATCCCAAATGGACCATTTCAACTGTTCAAATGAAAGCAGTCAGTTTCCCTCAGAAAACCCTGCAAGAAACATCAAAAAGTCACAGAAGATCTGAGGATTCACAGCTCACAGCTCACACACACACACACACCCACTTCCCAGCATGCAGTGAGAGAAAGCGTAAAAGTAAGAGAGAGAGAGAGTGTGTGTGTGTGTGTGTGTGTGTGTGTGTGTGTGTGTGTGTGGTTCATACCCACATTATAACCAGATGAACTGTATAAAGTTCTGTTGTATAATGCAGTAGGATCAAACCTTGGTAATTGTGTGAGCTCGATGGTGATGAAGTTCTCAGTGTATATGATATGGAGTGAATACAACAAAGCACTTTTTCACTTTCAGTTTCTCTACTTCCTGTTGGAGTTTTATGCAAAGTGTGAACATGAACAGAACAGAAAACACCATCACAGATTTACATGAAAACATCTTGTTCATGACAGAATTGTATATGTTCATTTAATTCTTAATGTTTTATAAAATAAGCAGTGGATAATAGTTCTGAACATGATCTTATAACACCAGATCAGGGATTTGGAGAAGGGGTGAAAGTAGAACCTTCAGATGTTAGTGAAGAAATGCCTGAGGTCTGGTGGAACACAGGTGTGAGCAGTGAGGGATTATTGTGACTTGTTTGTGTACAGGTTTCTGTCTCCTGCTTTACTGGACTTTTCATTCTGTTTACATTTTATCTGTATAAAAGTGGAGGAGTGATGATCCACACACAGGACACATGAAATGATAACAAAGACTTCTTTAGATCCAGTGTGTCACCGACTCATCACCATGGCTGAGGGGAAACGGGTTGTTGATTTGTTTGAAGAACCGTGTTGGAAATTTGGGGATTTCTTGTCTCGTTCTGGTGAAAATGATGGATAATGAATTTGTGTGTCTGTGTGGATAAAACCAATGGACCTGTGCCTGTTATGCCAAAGTCCCATTCTTTCTTCTTTTTTTTTACTTTGTGCTTTGTGGATCCAAAGCCAGAGGATCGTGGACCAGAAGGGAACTCCACCTTTGGAAGATTAATCCAATCTGCTCCCATCGCCTTCATCTGGCTGTTCCTCTTCTTCCTCGATGGTCATTACATGGCCTGTGCATGTTCACGCTGGGATGGAGAGTACACTGTAACCGGCTCTTTAAAGTGGTGCAAACCCATTCAAAATGAGACGGTGCTGGAACATCTGCAGGAAACTCAGAGGTGCATCACCATATCTCAGGTGAGCTCTGATCCACAGCCAAAAACCAAATACACAGAACTGTTTCATTCTTCTGAACCAGTCTGAATTGAAACAGTAGGTTTCTATCAGCTTTTACTTGTTTATTTGTTGTGTGATTGGAATGAAACATGTTATACAGCCAGGACGCATGTTCTCCGGACAGTCCCACCACTGGATACATGAGCTCCACTCTTCTGGGAAGACTCTCCACTAGATTCTGGTTGTTGGGTTTAGTGATCGTTCAGCTACAGGAGCATTATTGAGATCAGACCCTCATGTTGGTGAGAAGGTCTGGGGTCCAGACCATGTTTAATGGGTTTGAGGAAGTCAGTTCTCAGTGCAGAATACTGAAGATCTTCCATTCCACCTTCACACACACCATGGAGCTGGAAATCATCGTCTGGGAACTTTTTTTCTATTGAAGGGAAATCTTACTGCTGCAGTATACAAAGATGTTCATCCACACATTTATGTGTTTGGGGAGGAACCACATAGGGGTGTGATGTTCGGGAGGCCTTTTGTTCCTGTAACGTTCATGAAGAGCATGACTATGAGCTCAGAGAGCAGACCGTCAGCTTTTATTAACTAATTAGCAAATGTTTTGCAGTAACTGACTCCATGGTTTCTGGAACTTACTCGCAGATACAGAGTTTCATCCCTGGTGATGTTCTAGCAAGTCTTTACCTCAGCTGTCTTCACTTCCTGCTTGTTCTCAAGGCATTTTTATCTTCAGCAAATGAAAATCTGAATTTAGCTCAAGTGGTTTGACTGCCACTGCAGAACATTCCACTTCTCTGCCTTGACAGGCTTTGGATTACTTTTAAAGTAAATTTCTGGAGATCTGGGTGTGACTCTTATCCTGGTGGAGTTTAGCATAATGGAGACGATGGAGGTCTACACATAAGCAACAGGAACACAGATGAGAGAGAAGGTACATAATAGAAGATAGAACCCCAACATTTCCCAATATTTACCCAGTAAAGACTCTACAGGCGCCTCCTACAGGATAGTGATGCACAAACACTGTCTTTTTGTCTCTGTGGTTTGGGGGATAAACAGCAGTGATTCAGGATTTGATGGTTGTGGGTTCAAATCCCTGAACTGCTCAGTACTGTAAAGTCCTGAATGTAAAAAAAGGAGATTGTACACTTTTGAATAATACAAATAATATAAGATAATTGATATAAATTAAATGTGATTTGAATTACTGACTGTTATTTTGGGATATATTTCTATATATTTTTACTTTGTGGCGTTTCATCTGAGATGATCCTCCTGCAGTCTCCTGATTTACTGATTTTAAAAATATAAACTCAAATAAATATTTTCTGTATAGAAGGAATTATTGCTTTATGAATATTCACACCAAAACAAATTATTCTCTCTGTCTCTCTTCCTTCCTCCATTTCAGGAAAATGTATTCAGTCAGAAAACACTGTAATTTATCAGACCTCTGGACAGGTGGGAATAGTGGATTGTGATTGGCTGGAAGTTCAGGTGTAAATAGTGGATTGTGATTGGCTGGAGGTTCAGGTGTGAATAGTGGATTGTGATTGGCTGGAAGTTCAGGTGTGAATAGTGGATTGTGATTGGCTGGAAGTTCAGGTGTGAATAGTGGATTGTGATTGGCTGGAGGTTCAGGTGTGAGTTCAAAGTGTTGGTAGTTTGCGTTTGTCATTTGAATCCAAACTAATGCGCTGTTTTTAAACACCTGTAACCATAGTAACATCCAGTTCCAGTTCCATCCAGAGTGAGATGGTGATTATACATATTTCTTAATGACCTCACTGAGCTCCATGGAGGAGTTTTACATGTGGTGAACTTCTATGGTGAATACGGAGATTTTAATAAACGGAACTTGACATTTTCAGACATTTTCAGGACATAGAAGATTACACTTCAACACACTTTACACTTCTTTTTTGTCTTGAACTTCAGTAGAGAGAAATCCTGAGATCCTGAGAAAAATCTGCTGGTAAGCAAACCCCTCAACACAGACAAACCCACAATCCACAGACCAGGAAACAAACACATTTCAAACACAACAAACAAAAACCCACAAAACACAAGGAGATTCACACACACTAGAATAAACAGGTGGATAAAGATCAATTCCACACACAACATCTGCTACGATTCATGGTCAACTAAGGTAGGTGCAGGTGTAATTGAGAATAGGTGTGTGTGTGTGTGTGTGTGTGTGTGTGTGTGTGTATTGACGTCCGATAAATGTGGGGGCAGCCATGTTTGTAGGCAGTGGTGTA
>MU526172.1:379275-384743 GCA_024362625.1 Silurus asotus
TCAATGTTCCTCTAAAATGGTTCTGGTGTTGTTTTATTTTCTTGTGTTGGAGCTATGAGGTTGAATAAAGCTAACAAGTAATGGAACTGTCCAGTCACCCGTTTTGCATCACGCAGAAGAATTGTTGCTTCATGTAATTCTGTAAGGTGTTGTTTATTATGTATTTGAAGGTTGTTTACAGCTGAAAAGTTTCTCATGTTCCTGCTCCTGTTCCTCTGCACTGTTAGAGCTCCACACTGACCCTAGGTCTGAGCTGGACTCCTGTGGTGCCGTACATGCCGTATTAAACCTGTAAAGCGCTTTCGTCCTCTCGTGCCATGGAGCAGTGCAATGACATGCAGACAATAAAGTGTAAAGTAAGCGTGTGGAGAAAAGGACATGGTATACCAGAACATTAACTTAAGAAAGCTTCACATAATAACATCATGTCAGTGAACAAGGCCAATGTACCCCATGATGCATTGTGAAGAAAGTGTAATTTTGGGTTTAAATTCTGAAAGAAAAGTTCACAAAAACACTGGAAAGTTTTTACAAAACTGAGAGGAAATAAGGAGCTGCAAACCAGGCACATGAAAGCCCAGAACAGAAGAAAACTGGGGACACCAGAATCTAGGGAACACCTAGACCCAGACCTAGACCTAGTTTGGTCAGGTGATTAATCAAGAGTAGTTTCAGTCTCACTTGAGGTGTGAATTGTGGGCAGGGCTTACTCACTTATATTGAAGGCGTAACCAGCTCAATCTTCAGTGTGCTTTAGCTCTATCTTGAATTTACTCTCTTCTGGTAAGGTAGGATTTTAACTTTGTATATCTATTTAACTCAGTTGATTCTAGAGTGTTGGTCTGTGCTTATTAGTTTGGTCAGGTGATTAATCAAGAGTAGTTTCAGTCTCACTTGAGGTGTGAATTGTGGGCAGGGCTTACTCACTTATATTGAAGGCCCTCCAGACCATGGTCTGTAGCGGCAGTAGGTAGCCCCCACAAGTAGGTAACCCCCTTAAAGTCAATAACTCAGTGTTATTTAGAAAGTCTCTATTTATACTCTTTCTTACTTTAAAAACACATTGATCTCAAACTGGGAGATTAGTCATGTGCCTCAAACCCATCTCTGTAGTAATCTCTTACAGACATAGACGTTCCTATCCACGGAACAGATGTCACATCGCCAGTAACCTCATCTACCCTTCCCTGTTGTCTCAATCTCAAACAGCGGTGGTAGGTGGGCTCTGGAATTGTCAATCTGCCGTAAGGAAAGCTGACTTTATCACAGGCTTGGCTTCCCACTACACATTTGACTTTTTGGCACTTACTGAGACATGGATATCCCCACAGAACACTGCTACACCAGCTGCTCTGTCTTCTGCCTATGCTTTCTCTCACTCACCAAGAGAAATCGGCAGAGGTGGTGGTACAGGTCTACTTTTATCACGGAGATGGTGTTTCACACCTCTACCTTTGTCTCATTTAACCATGTCTTCTTTTGAATTTCATGCAGTTTCAGTTACCTCTCCAATCAACCTTTTTATCATTGTCATCTACCGCCCTCCTGGTCCTCTTGGGGATTTCCTAGAAGAGATGGACACGCTCCTCAGTAATTTCCCCTCTGACGGCACCCCTCTGACAGTTCTTGGTGACTTCAACCTCCCATCCGACAAACTTCAGTCATCTTGCCTCTTGCCTTTTCTGAATACCTTCTCCTTGACATTTAACAGCTGCCCTCCAACACACAAGGGAGGAAATGTCCTGGACCTGGTTTTCACCCGTCCTACTCCAGCTACAGACATGACTGCCACTCCACTTCCAATCTCTGATCATCACCTGGTTTCCTTTTTAATCACTCTTCCTATTCAACCTAAAAATAATTTGCATGTCTCTCTTATTCGTCCTAACCTCCACTCTATCTCTCCCTCCTCTGTAACTTCATGTACTCTTTCATCTCTTCCTGACCCCGTCTCCTTTTCCTCTCTACCCTTAGACGTTGCTACGGACTCCTTCCTCTCATCTCTTTCCTCAACCATGGACCTCCTTTGTCCCTTGACTACAAAACCCAAGAAGACTTCTTGTCCCACACCGTGGCTGTCAGAAGTTTTGCGCAGTAATCGACGAGAACTCCGATCTGCAGAGAGGAAGTGGAAAAAATCACAGCTTGATGTAGACCTCTCATCTTACCGTGCACTCCTGACCAGATTTTCTTTGGAGGTGACTTCTGCCAAAACTACCTTCTACAAGGAAAAGCTTGAGGCCTCTGCACAAGACCCCCGTAAGCTTCACAACATCTTCTCTTCTCTACTAAACCCCCCTGCTGCACCTGCTCCATCCTCCCTGACTGCTAATGACTTTGCCTCCTTCTATGATGAGAAGATTAGGAAAATCTGCCAGACCTTCACTTCCTCTCCAACAATGACTACACAACACAGCCAACAATCCACTACGTCTCTGTCAAGCTTCTCAACCCTAACAGAAGATGAGATACTGCAAGTCATCCGATCCTGCAATCCCACCACCTGTCCCCTGGATACAATCCCTTCAAATACGCTCCAGACCATCGCACAAGATCTCCTGCCCTTCATCTCCACAATCATCAATGGGTCATTAACATCTGGCTATGTACCAACTACCTTCAAGCAAGCAAGGGTCATTCCTATCTTGAAGAAACCGGCTCTGGATCCATCAGACATCAACAACTACAGACCGGTATCACTCCTTTCCTTTCTTTCTAAATCTCTGGAACGCACTGTTTTTAACCAACTGTCTGTCTATCTCTCACAGAACAACCTCCACGATCCGAACCAGTCTGGGTTCAAAACGGCACATTCCACAGAGACGGCACTATTGGCTGTTTCTGAGAAACTACATGCTGCTCGGTCAGCCAAGCTGTCATCTGTACTTATCTTTCTGGACCTTTCAGCAGCATTCGACACAGTCAACCACAATACACTTTTGTCAACCCTCAAGAGCCTTGGTATTTGCGGAACAGCATGGAAATGGTTTGCTTCCTACCTGGAAGGTCGCTCATACCAGGTAACATGGAGGGGATCCACATCTGCCCCATGCAGACTTACCACCGGTGTCCCACAAGGCTCGGTACTTGGTCCCCTCCTTTTCTCCCTCTATACCCACTCCATTGGTGAAGTCATATCCTCACATGGGTTTTCTTATCACTGCTATGCAGATGACACTCAACTCATCTTTTCTTTCCCTCCATCAGATACCACAGCTTCTGCTCGGATCTCAGCATGCTTGTCAGACATATCTTTATGGATGAGGGCTCACCAACTTAAACTCAACCCCAGCAAAACAGAACTGCTAGTCATCCCAGGTGATTCATCTCCAGGTCAAGATCTACAAATAACACTTCATGACTCTCTGCTCTCCCCTTCAGCCACTGCTCGTAACCTCGGGGTAACTATGGACAATGAACTGTCTTTTTTCCCACATGTCGCTAATGTTGCTCGTTCTTGTCGATTTCTTCTCTATAACATCCGAAGGATTCGACCATTTCTGTCCATACAGGCTGCCCAGGTGCTTGTTCAGTCTCTTGTCATTGCAACTCTCTGCTGCAGGTCTTCCCCTGAACGCTATTCGTCCACTGCAAATGATCCAAAATGCAGCTGCACGACTTGTGTTCAATCAGCCCAAGTTCTCCCACACCACCCCACTGCTGCGCTCCCTTCACTGGCTTCCAGTAGCTGCATGTATCAGATTCAAAACACTGATGATGCCTACAAGGCCAAAAATGGACCAGCACCATCTTACCTCAGTGACCTCATCACATCTCGCACTGCACCACGCTGTCTGAGATCCTCCAGCACTACTCCACTGGTACCACCTTCTCTCAGATTGAGAGGTAAGTACAATTCAAGGCTCTTCTCTGTTCTGGCACCGAGGTGGTGGAATGAACTTTCCCTAGATGTCCGTACAGCAGAGTCCCTGATTATCTTTAAGCGACGACTGAAGACCTACCTCTTCCTGAAATACTTAAATTAGCACTTTCCAAGTTTGTAGAATTCGAGTTATATTTATATTGAGTTTGTATTCTTTCGTACCAGTGTAAGATTTATTCACTACTAGAGATTTAAAGCACTTTTGTACGTCGCTCTGGATAAGGGCGTCTGCTAAATGCCGCAAATGTAAATGTAAATGTAAATGTAGACCCCAGAAAAGACAAAAATAAATGAAAACTAGAAAACATTTGGAACCTAGACTAAATAAAACAATGGAACAAGAACATGAACACTTAAGAAAGCATGAAGCCAGGGTGAAGCTGAAGAACAGAAAAAGTGAACCTGAAAAACCCTGCTAACATCTGTATGGTGAGGACACTAGAATCTAGAAAAGGATCAAACAAGGGTACATCTAGATATTAGACAAGAAACAATGACAATGAGAATGGGGGAACACAAAACAAGGAATGAATTGATCTAAGGAACACTATGGTATCTAAATCAGAAACTATGGAACTTGAAAACAAGGGATCTATAAACTAAAGACACAAGAATTTTGTTAGAGCAAAACTTGGGAACATCTGGAATCTGGACTAGATACAGGACAGGCTAGGAATCTCGAGGATGTGAGACAGTAAGAAGGAAGGAATCTCAGGGAAAACCTAGAACCCAAAAAAACAATTAATAGAGGAAGTTAATGAAAGACTTCTCAACCAGAGACATGAGAATCTAGATTATGAAATAAGGAATCTGGAGACCTGATGATCCTGACATTTTTCATTCATCATCTAACGTGATTTATAAAGTAAAAGTAATATCAAGGACATGCCTTCTGGTTTTTCTAATCATCTAAACAGAATCTGAACCTGCCCTGACCTCTGTGGGTTCCAGAATGTTCTGCGTTGTTCCAGAATGATGCGGAACGTTCCGGAATGGATCCATCACGCCCCGACAATCCCGGCGGGCTTTTAGGGACCAGCAGAGAAACAGAACCAGAGCGCAAGTGAGCAATATTGTGCTTGGAAAACTTAACGTGCCTACATGCTGAGTTTCCAGATTTTTCTCTCGACACGTACGTGTGTGTGTGAGAGAGACATGGAGACAACATCTGGCCATAACTGTGTGATTGCTCTCGCTATAGGCAGCAACTCGGGAAATACTGTGAGCTTTAAAAGCAATTTCAGAGCCTCTTACACAGCAGCCAAAATGAGAGAGAGAGAGCGAGAGAGAGAGAGAGAGAGAGAGAGAAAGAGAGAGAGAGAAAAAGAAAGAGAGAGAGAGAAAGAGAGAGAGAGAGAGAGAGAGAGAGAGAGAGAGAGAGAGAGAGAGAGAGAAAAAAGAGAGAGAGAGAAGACTATGGAAAGAGTGTGAGAAGTATTTTGAAGACAGAGAGCAAGAACAGAGGGAGTGAGAAAGTGTGAGCCAAAAACACATGATCATTTTAGATAACTACATCTCTCTCTCTCTCTCTCTCTCTCTCTCTCTCTCTCTCTCTCTCTCTCTCTCTCTCTTTCTCTCTCTCTCT
>MU526172.1:384753-387253 GCA_024362625.1 Silurus asotus
CTCTCCCTCTCTCTCTCTCTCTCTCTCTCTCCTCCATTCCCCCTTCCAGAGACTTGAGGTTGGAGATTTACGGGAACACCATCCATAAGCGTCCTAACACATGTTCTTCACAAAGACGGGAGCAAATATGGACATCAGACAGTTTGTGTGAGAGACAACAGCGAGAAAAAGAAAGGTAGAGAGAGAGAGAGAGAGAGAGAAAGAGAGCGAGAGAGAGAGAGAGAGAGAGAAGGAAAGAAAAGAATGAGGTTGATTATAATAGATGAAATGAGAAGAGAGGTGAACCCTGTACAATATATATGTGTAATTAATTCATTAATTTTAATGATTGTCGTTAATTCCATTATTTATTTCATTTTAATTATTTAATAATCGATTTAAATGAAATTGAGTTCATCATTTCATCTTGTCATATATTTATACATTTTTATCTCTTTATTTTTAAATGTATGTGCTGTTGTTCTTTGTCTAGTTTCTGCTGCTGACACGAGGCTGTATGATGTCAGCAGAAGGAAACAAACATTTTTCTCTGTTCACAAATGTAAATAACACTTTTATAAATAATATTTAAAAAAAATTCTATCTATTCCTTTTTTATATAATAAAGAGGGAAAAAAAGAAAAAATGTACAAACATTTATGTAAAAAACACATTAAACTAGAAATAAAATCAGAATCTATTTGATGTTTTATGTAGATTGTGTGTTGAGTTTGCAAACAAAAGTAAGAAACTTTATATATACAGCAGATAAACTGAAATACACTGCAACAGGGAAGCCATAAAATAGAATATATACTACAATATAATACAAATTATGTAATCATTTAACACAATTAAATAAAATCATACAAATTTTATATAAGAAAATATTTATTTAAACCTGAGCTCTAGTGCTAATGCTAATGCTAATGCTAGCTATCTTTCATACAATACACAGGTGATTTCAATCTAAAACACCAACTACAGTGCAAATAAACCCCTGAAATGTCCTGGTTCTTCTCTCTGACCACCAGGTGAGGAACAGAACCCACAATCTGGGAATTAATTCTGTGAGAATAAAGTTATAATAAGAAAATAAGAAAAGTGAGTAAATTAGAACAGGAAGGAGGTGTGAAGTAGTGAGACTGGAACTGGGGACCTCTGATGAGTGTGTGTGTGTGTGTGTGTAACTAGGAAGGAAACAAAGCAGAACGGTACGCACGTTTGTGTGTGTGTGTGTGTGTGTGTGTGTGTGTGTGTGTGTGTGTGTGTGTGTGTATGTGCGTGTGTGATTGAGGTCTAATCCCGTAGCACTTTTTTCTCCACAGCTCGTTAGAAAGGAAAAGCTGATTTATTGCTGCTGTCAAAGAAAATGAAACGAGAGCTCGGGATTCCTGTAATTAGAGTTCAGTATTCCGGAACGTTCCGCTACAATTCCAGAACCCTGCAGAACATTCCAGAGAATTCCGGAATGCCGTAAGCATGAAGGTCGCAACAGGTCCAGATCTGAGATTCTGGCAAAACATCAGTTGGTTCAAAGATCTGGTGAAAATTCGGCTGTTTCCTGCACACATGTAAAGACTACAGTGTGTGTGTGTGTGTGTGTGTGTGTGTGTGTGTGTGTGTGTGTGTGTGTGTGTGAGGTGTACAGGTTAATAGACATGTACAAAGCTATGCATAGTGATACATTTATAAATATGTAAATTAGATCATGTGGCCCCGCCTCCTTTACTAGTGTAATCAATAATTATCAGTAATGTTAGCTAGATCAGTGGTTATATGTGCAGAGTGTGAAGCTTCCTGTCATCCTGGATGTTAATGGGTTAATATGATTGTTTATCTGTGACATCACAAAATGAAATCTGTAGCTCCGCCCATAATCCAGTTTAATTTCTAATTAAACATTTTAATAAAAACGTTTAAAGTGTTATTAACAGTTGTATAGTGTCTGTATGTGCTGTGCTAATAAAGTTAATGTGTGTGTGTGTGTGTGTGTGTGTGTGTGTGTGTGTGTGTGTGTGTGTGTGTGTGTGTGTGTGGAGCAGGACTTGGGATTTCCCAAATTAAAAACAGAGGCGACATTACGGCTCCCCCTGAATCACCGTCCCTACTGTTCAATCAGACGTCCTCCTAAGAGACGAATAGGCTCAGACACACTCCACACGCACACACACACACGCGCGCGCACACACACACACACACGCGCGCGCACACACACACACACACACACGCGCAGGCACCATGGGTGAATCTTATTTAACATAAACACACTTTACACACTTCAAATACTAAGCAGTTAAACAGGATACAACATCTTAAGATCACACACACACACACACACACACACACACACACACACACACACACACACACACACACACACACACACACACATACTCACACACCCACACAGTGTTAGATCACAATCAGGAAACAAAAATGCATCAAAGATTTATTGTTTTTCATTACATTTAATTTAAATCTCATGCACACACACACACACACACACACACACACACAC
>MU526172.1:389753-392253 GCA_024362625.1 Silurus asotus
GCATGTGTGCATGTGTGTGTGTGCGCGTGTCTGAGCAGCTGCTCCAACAATAACTGTTGTTTTCGTGGCTCAGTGAAACATCAGCGCTGTATAAATACGACGCTCATGTGTTTGTCTTAACGCTAATAAATGTTTGGACGGTTTTGTCAAAGTCGCTTTTAACACAGCAGGAAGTTGTGCACTTCCTGTCTCACACACACACACACACACACACACACACACACACACACACACACACACACACACACACACACACACAGAGAGATTTAAACATCCTGCTGAGATTCTGTGGGATGGAGAAAATGGACCACTGCAAAAACACTCACACACATACAGTCCCTTAGTAGACAAGCCGTGTGTGTGTGTGTGTGTGTGTGTGTGTGTGTGTGTGTGTGTGTGTGTGTGTGGTCTAATGTTGGTGGCAAATAAAAAAAATAAACATCTTTATATGAAACTCTGAATGTGTGAACCTCAAACATTTAATTACACAGCCTGAGTTTGGACAGTGTGTGTGTGTGTGTGTGTGTGTGTGTGTGTGTGTGTGTGATTACAGCTGCTTTAATCAGACCTCAGTATAATGTGTATATACAGGTATAAAATAAACACCTGCTCACTGAAAGCTGTTGATTCACTTTATATATTTACATATAATAACATGTGCAATATGTTCTTAGTTCACCGACACCTTTCTTAAACTTTTTAATACAGTTTGTATAAATATAATATCTAATTGATTTCTAAATTATATCTTTCATTTATGTAAATATAATATAATATTATATATATACACACTATAAACTGAGGCAGTCTCTCGCAAAAGAATTTCATTTGAAAAAACTTCTCATGCCCCTAATCTATTTTACTTTTTTTTAAATCACTTGATATTTTTAAATGATTGTAGTTTTTTATTTTAGTTTTTTCCCCACACTTCATTATATACCTTAATTAAAAAAGGAACATTTATTTAAAATGTAACATTTAAATAAACATAAATAAAGATGTTAAAGTTGTTAATGGATTGTTGCCTAAATTGTAGTAATTTTGTAAGCATTATTGTTTTAATGTTACTGTTTACTTCATCAATGCTATCACCTTATTATTATTCAGTTGAAGCTCATTAATATTCACGAGACTTGTACATAATGATTCTATTAGGTCCTTTCTATTTTGAGTGCAATGAAACAGATTCATACACATAAATGAGAAAGACAAAAGACTCTCAGGTGTGTTTTGTAGGTTAGAGTTAAACTACTGGGACTGTTCAGGAACTACAAGTCAGCACTTTACAAACACACACACACACACACACACACACACACACACACACACACACTCACAAAAATCTAGGGCACGCAAGAGGAGACACTGGAAAACAAGAAAAGACTCACAATCAGGACAGCACACATAGGCGTTACAGATTATGTGACTTAGCACAGATGTGTGTGTGTGTGTGTGTGTGTGTGTGTGTGTGTGTGTGTGTGTGTGTGTGTGGTTGTTTCTTATTTATGCCAGGACACACACTTGCTGATAATTACCACGTTAGCATTAAAGCTAATTAGCATAATATCCCTTGAGTTAGCGTAGCAAAGTTGCAGTCAGTCAGTGTTAGCTCAAGCTACAAACCACTGCTCGTGTGTGGAGAAGCTAATCACATCACGCTAACATGTGGCAGAAAGAGTGTGTGTGTGTGTGTGTGTGTGTGTGTAAGTGGGGAGAGAGAGAGAGAGAGAGAGAGAGAGAGAGAGAGAGAGAGCGAGAGAGAGAGCCTGTTGAAAGCAGCTGCTGGACAGACTAGTTTGGCTCAGAGCCCGAACAGCGTGCACACACACACACACACACACACACACACACACACACACACACACACACATTTAGCATTCCAGTGCATGCACACACACACACACACACACACACACACACACAGTATACAAGCTTCTAATAAATAAATAAATCAGGTG
Source organism: Silurus asotus (assembly GCA_024362625.1). Lineage (NCBI taxonomy): Eukaryota > Metazoa > Chordata > Actinopteri > Siluriformes > Siluridae > Silurus > Silurus asotus. The sequence continues at coordinate 391,712 of MU526172.1, forward strand.
TGAGGGTTTCAGAATGTTTCATTAATAAAGATTAAATTTCTGAAAGATGAGAAACATTTAATAAATAATTCAGCATTTATACATGAGACAGGAATGTGAGCCCTTACACACACACACACACACACACACACACACACACACACACACACACACACACACACACAGGGCACGATTGATATTGCATTGTATTTATATACGTGCTGGTGGCCAGGTCCATGCTAATTTCCATTGTTTTTTTGTTTTGTATTTTTTAATAAAGAAATAATAAAAGGATTTCATGTAAAATATCCTGATCATCAGATTTAAACACCCTGGTTGCCAAGTCCTCAGTAATCACACACATATCTTTCACTTTATTCTTCACAACATCAGATATTTAAGTTTAAAGTAAAACATTTTTAGAGCAATATAATTTTTTATGTGATCCTATTTAACAAAATCATTTTTACAATTATTTTTGTTTCTACTTCTGAAATTAATCAGATGTTTTGCCTCCCATAATATTTCATAAGATTTACACTCTGAGACCACATGGAACATTT
>MU526172.1:404194-408000 GCA_024362625.1 Silurus asotus
TGTGTGTGTGTGTGTGTGTGTGTGTGTGTGTGTGTGTGTGTGTGTGTGTGGTCAGCACATAGTTGTTTTCCCTCGTCCAATATAAACCTATAAAAACGCGTTGTCCCCTTTAAGAGCTGAATTAGGTCGCTGGTCGCCGTGGCGTCGCCGGGCTCTGTGAGCCGAGTGATCTGATTGGATGTGATTTGCGAGGCGAGTGATCTGATTGGTTATGATCAGTTCCGTTTCACATGACCCGACTCTCGAGGTTCATGTGTCAGAAAGCATCGCTTCCACGCCAACACACCACAAAGAGGCCCGGAGCCACACACACAGTCTGTCTCACACACACACACACACACACACACAGACACGTATCTCACATACACACTGGCATGCATGTACACACAGGCACAGAGAGAGACAACACACACTGAGACACACACACACACACACACAAATAATCATAATAATATTTGTTTTATATAGCACCTTTAAAAGTAGCATCTCGAAGCACTTTTCAAGCATAGAAGATTTTTTTATAAATTAAGATAAAAAAAATCAATAAATAATAATAATACTAATAAGAAGAAAAATATTTATAAGAAAAAAAAGAGAAAAATAAAATAAGTAAATAAACATAACAGAATAAATCACAAAAAAAACCCCACATAAAAGCTATCGTGAAAAAGTGAGTTTTTAAAGCAGATTTTAAATCAGTGAAAGACTCGGACTGTCTAATCCCAGTGTGGAGAGAATTCCACAGCATCGGTGCATGTGAGGAAAAAGCCTGATCACCAATAGAGCGTAAATGGGTAGTGGGAACAACTAAAAGACCGAAATCCGAGGAACAGAGATCTTACCTTGGAGTGTAGAACGGTCTGACAGGAAGCCAATGCAATGACTCCAAAACTGGAGAACTACAGTGCGCTAATCAGACCTGGTCTTAGTCAGAATCCTAGCAGCCTGTAATTTATTTAATGTACATTTCAAAACTCCAACAAGCAAAACGTTACAGTAATTGATAAAAAAAAACTAAAGAATTTATACATTTTTCAGCAACCAAAAAATATAACATGGGGCAGAGTCTTACAATTGTTATTTTAATTGTTATTTAATTTGTGCCAAAAATCACCCCTCAAATTTTTTAGCTTTGATTGAAACTCTAAAACAGAGCCTTCTAATAATAAGGTTTTAATGGTGTGAACCGATAAGTTTTACCTCTGTCACTATTTAGACATCCATGATTTCATCTCAGAAATGCAGTGTTCAAAAAAGCCTGTGGCTGAATTATTCATCAGGTTTTTGCTGAATGTATATCTGAGTGTCATCAGCATAAAAGTGAAATTTAAGACCAAGAGATCTCAAAAGCTGAACTAGGGAAGAGATGTACATACTAAAAAGCAAAAGACCCAAAACTAAACCATTTGGGAGACAAAACTGAACCGATAGCCACCTATGTGATATCATCCAGTTAAATACAGTGTCTGTAACACCAAAACTAGTTTCCACGTGAGTGAGTAAAAGAGTGATCCACAGTTTGAGATACGTCTCGATCCACTGATCTAGAAGTATCAATATTAAAGGACAACCAGAGTCTGTGGCACTTCAACAGCTCATTTGTAACATTAACTAAAGTTTCAGTACTGTGGAATTTATGAAACCCAGACTGGAGGAGCTCAAAGAGATCATTCACAGTGAGATGTGCTCAAGAAGTTTAAAAAGAAAGGCAAGATTAGAAATGGGACGAAACATTACTTTCTTTTGGTATTGAAGTTACAGCAGCAATTTGAAATGCTTCTGGCATCAATCCTGCGCACTAGGAATCAGTTATTATATTTAAGACAACATGGCCAAGAGAGGAAAAGCATGGTATAAACAAGTCCGTTTGTACAGGATTCACTATGGAAGTAACTGCTTTCATTTGGGTTTCCAACTCACCAAGAGAGGTCAGATCCAGAAGAGACAATGTGGAGAAAAGTCTAGAGAAATGAGAGATAGTGAACGAAGGAACATGTGCAGCAGCAGTAATACATTAACGAGCAAAATCAAACTTAGAACTGAAAAAAATCAAGAAATCTTTTAAACAGGCAGATTTGAAACCAAGTTTTCTTTTCAGCAGTTTATTAATAGTCATAAATAGTTTATGAGGATTTCTTTGCTCATTGACTGTTATTTGAGAGAATTATTGAGACTGGACAGTCTCCAACTCTGCCTTATATTTGTTTAAATGTTCTTTCCAAGTTTGATGATGCACACTGAGTCCTAAATGACACCACCTACGTTCCATCTTATGGCAAACTGCCTTTATAGCGTGCAGTTCATCCGTATATCAATGAGCGGAGGATAAGTTTTAGAGATTTCATAGGTGCAAATGAGCCCAAGCCACTCGAAAGGGCTGAATCTAAGATGGAAACTTTGTCCTCCAAAGGAGCAGGTGGTGAAAAAACACCCAGAGAAGAATCAACAAAAACAGAAAAATCAGAGGGAACACTAGATATCCATTTATGATCATTATAATAACAGTTTAAGTCAGAGGTATTAAATGTGATAGATCCATATTAAAAAAGTGATCAGACAAATACAAAATCAGAGGCAGATATTTAAGATACAAAAGCATCATTAGTATTAACCAGATGTAACGCAGGTCCCTTGTTATGTGTAGGACAAACCACCACAACAAGACATTTAAAAGAGTGGAACTGGGGAATAATAGCAGGACCTCTTTTGATTGGTTAGTTGTACAGCACAATGATAACAACCCCCCACCCCCCACCCGAGAGTCGCGGGAAATCAAACAGTCTGTATCCAGTGGGGGTACGTTTATTAAACAAGAGTCCATCAGACCATTTGTTCCATGTTTCTGTTAAACACACCAACCACTTCTCCTCCCATGATGAAATCCGATACGATCACAGCCTCGTTATTCACAGAGCGTGTGATAAAAAGCGCCGCCTTAACCATGTGTGTGTGTGTGTGTGTGTGTGTGTAGATGATGATGAAAGGCATTCCGTGCGATAGCGTTGCCAAGATGTTTAAATCAACACCACTGCACAATGTTCTGCGAGGTGTACATTCATATTTATATTCTGATTTTGCACAAACTGGAAGTCAATACACACACACACACACACACACACACACACACACACATAGTCTCATAAACACACTGGGACACACAAAAAAACACACACACAAATACACAATACCTGTCTGCTCAGGACACACATAAACACAGGAGAGGAAAAGATCTTGAAGCAAGAGGATGAGAGGAGAACCAGTCAAAAGACACGTGCACAAGCACATCAACTCACCACAAACTACATCTGCAGAGATGCTGCTTAGAACAACACTACCATCTTAGTGCCATATATCCATGTTCATCTACGACTGAAGGAGGCCTACTTATACACACTCGGACACACAAATACACACAGTCTCTTATACACACTGGGACACACACACACACACACACACACACACACACTGTCTCATATACACACTGGGACATTGGAATCTATTACAATTATCATGATCCCAAATATTCTCTTCATCTTTGACTTTTTTGTAGAAGATAAACTCCATCGCAGTTTGCCAAGTTTACTCAGTGTGTGTGTGTGTGTGTGTGTGTGTGTGTGTGTGTGTGTGTGTGTGTGAGAGAGATCACACTCGGTTGTCTCTGCTCTCTCTGTGTGATGATCTGATTAACCAGGGATTTAATTATTCACCAAAACAAGGTGCCCTTTATCTCACACACACACACACACACACACACACACACACACACACACACACACACACACACACACACACACACACACACACAC
>MU526172.1:426109-437877 GCA_024362625.1 Silurus asotus
GTGTGTGTGTGTTTGTGTGTGTGTGTGTGTGTGGTCATCAGATAAAGCATATCATTTTGTATAATCACGGTGGAAACAGAAATGCTTACACACACACACACACACACACACACACACTCTACGTGGGAAACACTGAGACGAATAAGAGGTAGACGAACACTTAGAGGTAGTAATTTAATGTGTGTGTGTGTGTGTGTGTGTGTGTGTGTGTGTGTGTGTGTGTGTGTGTGTGTGCATATGAATGTGTATGTTTGTGTTTGTGTAGACATGTGTGTATGTGTAAGTTTATATGTGTACTTGTGTGTGTGTGTGTGTGTGTGTGTGTGTGTGTTTATTGGCAATCAGATAACATGCAATCATCATTTCACCACTGATCATACCTTTTAAAGGGGAAGCTAAATTGTGTGTGTGTGTGTGTGTGTGTGTGTGTGTGTGTGTGTGTGTGTGTGTGTGTGTGTGTGTGTGTGTGTGCTTTTTAAAACGGGAAGTCCATCTTGCTGTCACAACCACCAAGTTGTTGCTACAGAAGAACCGTTAGTTTTCATCACCACTGTTCAAGACATCAGGTTTGTATTGAACTGCAACATCCAGAGCTTCAGTCCTGATGTGTCACATGTCCTACACACACACTGTGAAGCCAAAAGTTTGTGGACACCTGACCATAAGCTTGCTATGTGCTTCTTTAACATTTCATTCCACATTGAGTCTCTCCATGTGCTAATATAATGAGCTCCACTCTTCAAGGAAGATGTTTCACTAGATGTTGTGGAGATTTCTTCAGACACAATGGTGTTAGTAAATCCAGGTACTGATGTAGGTGAGAAGATGAGGAGGTCTGTGGTACAGTCAGTGTTCACATTTATTTATGTTCACACACACACACACACACACACACACACACACACACACACACACACACACACACACACACACACACACACTGAGTATGTGCAGAAGTGTTCTCACTGTGGGGTCTCATGGCTTTAAGTTCTCCATCTTGGGTGCTCATGTGTTTATGGTTCTTCAGGGACCTGGGAGAGATCTGTATTTAGGGTTGCCAGGTTTGTTCTCTGGTCTTTAAAGCTCTAAGTGTCTTATTTCCAGTCCTTATGGTTCTGACTCTGGGATTAGTCTCAGGTTTCTCTCAGGGTTCTCAGCAAACACAACAGCAGCTGGATTTCATGCTTTAGGTTTCTCATTCTTGGTCAGTGCCAGTCTTCAGAGAAAGAAGATGATAAGATCAGTTTGAGGCCGACCCCAGGGTGCAGGTGGAAACCTGTTTTTTCTGAGGAGCACTATCATTGTCTCATGTGTTTTTTTAATGCTTATCTTTTTCTTCCATCATCCTTCTTAATTCCTCTTCCTTTTTTTTTCATCTTCTTATTTTCATCTTCTTCTTTCCTTCTCCTTCTTTTTCATCTTCTGTGTATAGATAAATAATAAAGACCCTGCAGGACTTTTGGTTTCTATAATCATTACAATAAACACTACACACAGCGGTGCACTTACTTCTGACCTCTGTGTCATTGTCCAACTTCTCCACATTGTTTTTGTTCCTGTTATTCTTGCCTTCACCTATTGGTGGCACTATTATCCTATAAATAACAGAAGAATTCAGTTCAAAAATAAGCTCATGGAAGAACCTACCCCATCTTCTGGATCGTGTAATCATCACTAGGGTTAATGTGAAGGTGACATTCATGGAAAGAGTCTCCAGTGTCAGAGGTGAAGGTGTAGGTTATCTTCAGGACGGAGAAGTTTATGATTCTTTTTTGTGGTTTCTGTGGTCACAGAGTGGAACTTGTTACGTGTAACTATAAATGGATAAAAGTGCTTTTAACTTTTAAAAAATATGAAACATTAATCTACTGCTAATAAAACATTATGGAAAAATAATTCATGTTCAGGTGGTTTATCACTCCACCTGCTTAGTTTAATGTAACACACACACACACACACACACACACACACACACACACACACAAGTATAACTTACATAATCCATTGGAAGGAGAGGGAAGAGCTGCAGGAGCAGATGGGACAGAAAGGGGACGGAAAACATATTAAGAAAAAGGATAGGGTATGAAGGGGCGGGAGAAAGGAACGAGGGAGAGAGAGAGAGAGAGAGAGAGAGAGAGAGAGAGAGAGAGAGAGGAATGTTTCTGTGTCTCGTATCTGAAATGGGACAGAGGAAATCTCTTCTCTTCCAGTCCACTAATCTTTTCGGAGCAATACGTGGTTGTGAAGAACCGTGTGATGGCTGAAGATGAGAGGAGTTTATCATGAGGCCGAATCGCTCTGAGACACCTTAATGGAGGACAGCAGACCTGCAGCTTGGATGAGAAGGTAAAACATGACAGAACACAGAGGAATGAGGTGGAATGGTATGTGAGGTAGTGAGAGAACATATATTGAGAGGACAAGGTGTCCAAGTTCTCACAACTTTCTGCTTCTCTAAACACACTGCTTTCAAACCTGTTATTATCATTCAGAAATGCAGTATGTTCTTACAAAGGCATGAAGCTGAGGTGTGTGTGTGTGTGTGTGTGTGTGTGTGTGTGTGTGTGTGTGTGTGTGTGTGTGTGTGTGTGTCTGCGTGTGAGACAGCATGATGCAGAGTAATCATCTCTAAATGACATAATTACACTCAGGAAACATGGAGCACAGAGAATTGTCTCGTAATCCCACTTGGATCAGCAGTGTTCATGAGGGACAGACAGATAACAGAAACAAATATTTAGTGAGAGAGAGAAAGAGAGAGAGAAGAGAGAGAGAGAGAGAGAGAGAGAGAGAGACATAAACAGTTTTAGACAGACAGACAGACTAATGGAGAGACCTGACAGACAGACAGACAGTGTGGGTGGAGTATCAGGTTAGACAGACAGACAGACAGACAGACAGACAGACAGACAGACAGACAGACAGACAGACAGTGTGGGTGGAGTATAAGGTCAGACAGACAGACAGACAGACAGACAGACAGTGTGGGTGGAGTATCAGGTTAGCCAGACAGTGTGGGTGGAGTATAAGGTCAGACAGACAGACAGACAGACAGACAGACAGACAGACGGTGTGGGTGGAGTATCAGGTTAGCCAGACAGTGTGGGTGGAGTATCAGGTCAGACAGACAGACAGTGTGGGTGGAGTATCAGGTCAGCCAGACAGACAGTGTGGGTGGAGTATCAGGTCAGACAGACAGTGTGGGTGGAGTATCAGGTCAGACAGACAGTGTGGGTGGAGTATCAGGTCAGACAGACAGTGTGGGTGGACTATCAGGTCAGACAGACAGTGTGGGTGGAGTATCAGGTCAGACAGACAGTGTGGGTGGACTATCAGGTCAGACAGACAGTGTGGGTGGAGTATCAGGTCAGACAGACAGTGTGGGTGGACTATTAGGTCAGACAGACAGTGTGGGTGGAGTATTCAGGTCAGCCAGACAGACAGTGTGGGTGGAGTATCAGGTCAGACAGACAGTGTGGGTGGACTATCAGGTCAGACAGACAGTGTGGGTGGACTATCAGGTCAGACAGACAGACAGTGTGGGCGGAGTATCAGGTCAGCCAGACAGACAGTGTGGGCGGAGTATCAGGTCAGCCAGACAGTGTGGGTGGAGTATCAGGTCAGCCAGACAGACAGTGTGGGTGGAGTATCAGGTCAGCCAGACAGTGTGGTTGTATCAGGTCTCAGGCTTGATGTAAAGGTGTATATTCACTCTGAAGGTATTTATACATGTGTGTGATGAGAAGTTTCTTCTCCAGCGATTTATATCATCACCACAAACAGAGAACTCAATCAGGTGTCCCTGTGAGCACGAGGAAAATCCATCATCTTTTATTTCTTTCTTTATAATATTATTTATTTAATAGTTTATTGTAATTTAGCTTCAGTAAACTCTTGTTCAGTAAACACATCTAAGAGTTTGGATGTGCAGTGTGTAAGGAGTGTGAGTGCAGCCTCAGATTTCCTCCGCATGTTTCAGACGTCTGCAAAACGTTTCTCACGTGACTGTGATGGTGGTGGTGCTGAGAGTTAAACTCACTCACCTCACACTCCAAACACTGCTGGCTTCTGTTCCAATCCCAAATATTTAAACCTTTACCATTTACCAGGAACGTTTTAGTTATTCTATAAAACAATGTCACACACACACACACACACACACACACACACACACACACACACACACACACACACACACACACACAGTGATGTCTACATTTTGAGAACTGGACCCTTGTGAGGTTTCAGTACCTTCTCAGGAACACTGTGGTCTAATCACAGGAGAACATCAGAATCCACATCAGAGCAGGAACAAACCCTGGTCCACATTGACCAAGACACAACACCAACTGTCTTCTCCTTCTTTCCCCCTCTTTCTTCTTCATTTTTTTCATCTTCATTCCTATGACTTTTTCTTTTCTTGTCCTCCTTCTTCTCCATCTTCTTTTTTTCTCCTTCTCCTACTTCTTCTTGAAAGCTCAGATATTTCTCCACATGATGTTATGATTCAGGATGAAAATGCGTGAAAGAGAATGAAGAACAAATAAAGACCTAGACTTTGTGAAGATACATTTAAACCAGTGTGTGTGTGTGTGTGTGTGTGTGTGTGTGTGTGTGTGTGTGTGTGTGTGTGTGTGTGTGTGTGTAGGAATGGCTTCTTTAGTGCCTATGTTAAATAAAAACAATGTGGCTCAGTGGAGGCCATGTTTGAGGACCAGGTGTTTACTTGGAATCTGATCTGAGGTTTGATTCCTGTGTGTGAATTGGGGATGATAACAAACAAGTGTATGACTGGGAATTAACAGAACATCTGCTGTGAACTGATAGAACCACCAGGCTGAGATGACTGGGGTTAAGATTAGAGCTGTGGATCAGGATAGAGATCCTGCAGGAGGTTTGAGATCCTGACTGCAGAGAGATCAGACCAGAAGCCCGAAACACAGTAGATCTTTCACCAGTTTTTGAGATAAAACTGTAGGAAAATACAATCATTTGATGCAGAAACCTTCATAAACTCATTAATGATGAGCTGATTTACATATAATCACACAGCCAATAAGGTGTGGAGATGGAAACATGAAAACATCCAGCTGTAAATTATTTATTTATTAGGAATTAAACAGTAAATGTTCTATGAAGTGGAGAAGTGAAGGTTCTACTGGAGTTTCTGTGGAAATCCTGTTAAGTGGAATTGTTCCTCATGTTCTGATACGAGGAAAACACGTCGCTACGGCAACGCACAGGCCTTATATAGCAGCAGTGTGGTGAAGAGTTAACTCACAGCCTTACTTAAAGACATTCACAGTTGTTCTTTTTCACAGACGTCCTCATTCATAGATGTCCTCATTCACAGATGTCCTCATTCACAGATGTTTGATGAGATATATAGCTGGGTATCACCAACATAACAGTGAAAGCTAATCCCATGCCTTCTAATAATATTTCCTAAGGTAAGCATGTATATTGTAAAAAGCAGGGGTCCTAAAACTGAACCTTGTGGCACGCCATAATTTACTAGCATTAGCCTGTATAGATCTCCATTTAAATCTACAAAATAGTAACGATCAGACAGGTAGGATTTAAACCAGCTTAATGCCTGTCCCTGAATGCTGATGTAATTCTGTAAGCGATCCCGGAGAAGATCATGATCTATAGTGTTAAACGCAGCACTAAGATCTAGTAAAACTAACAGCGAGATGAAGCCTTGGTCTGAAGCTAAAAACAGGTCATTAGTCATTATAACTAGAGCAGTTTCTGTGCTATGATGGAGCCTGAAACCTGACTGAAACTCTTTAAAGAGCTTGTTCTTTTGTAAGGAGGAACAGAACTGGGCAGCGACAATCTTTTCTAAAAATCTTACACATAAATGGGAGATTTGAAATTGGTCTGTAATTTGATAAGGTGTTTGGATCCAGATTAGTTTTTTTAATGAGGGGCTTAATAACTGCTAACTGGAGGGGTTTAGGGACGTGACCTAAAGATAGTGAGGAGTTAATAATATTGAGAAGAAGCTCACCAGCTGTATGGAACACTTCCTTCAGTAGATGAGTTGGAATGGGATCAAACTGACATGTTGATTTGGTTTGGGTGATAAGATCATACAGCTCTTCCTGTCCTGTAAAACAGTGTAGTTGTAATTGTGTGTGTGTGTGTGTGTGTGTGTGTGTGTGTGTGTGTGTGTGTGTGTGTGTGTGTGTGTGTGTTGTAGATTATGAAGATGACGGTCCACAGGAAACACAATGTTATTAAAGTGTTTAACAAAACCAGGACTTTACACAGGTACTTATCTCTCTCTCTCTCTCTCTCTCTCTCTCTCTCTCTCTCTCTCTCTCTCTCCCTCTCTCCCACCACTTTTCTCCCTCCCCCCCTCTCTCTCCCTCCTTTCCCCTTCCCTCTCTCTCTCTCAACCTCTCTCTCTCTCCCTCCCTTCTCCCCTCTCTCTCTCCCTTTCTCCCTCTCTTCCTTTCTCCCTCTCTCTCTCTCTCTCTCTCTCTCTCTCTCTCTCTCTCTCTCTCTGTCTCTCTCTTTCTCTCCTTTCGTAATTCTAATAAAAGTAATTAAATAATGTAATAAATAAATTAGACAGGAGAATGTGGTTGATTGGACGAGATGTTAATAAACAGTTCACTGAGCTGAGATGTGAGTGGATGTGATGAGGTGTGTGTGTGTGTGTGTGTGTGTGTGTGTGTGTGTGTGTGTGTGTGTGTGGATAAACACCTGCTGAAGAAGCAAATACCTGCTGCAGTGCTTAAATAATCTTTTAAACAGTCTAATTCTCTTTTATCGTCTGATCTCACGTCCAATTCCGAGCAGAAATGCACAGATTGATCAGTTTCAGCTCGTGATTGGATTTAACGATGTTTAATTGTTTATTTTACGTGTATTAAGTGAATTTTCTGCAGTGACTTTGGCAACTAAAATAGGGTGCCAATACTTTTGCTATGTGAAACCGATTTGTGTGATACGTTAGTTTGTGTTCAATTTTGAACGTAACCATGACAACAGGCATGACTATCTCTACATCACACACACATGCGTTCTGGGTACACAATGTCACATTACACACACACACACACACACACACACACACACACACCCAGGCACTGTTTACATTACAAATGATTTGGTGCTACCAGTTTTCCTCAACCTTATATGGGCAGGAATGTGGTGTGCAGACACACACATACACACACACACACACACACACACACACACACACACACACACACACACACACACTGCAGAAAGCCTCAGAATGTGCATCATTCAAGCCACCAGTGAAAACTACAGAGACCAAGAGTAATTAAAATATTTTATTTTTATGTGTGTGTGTGTGTGTGTGTGTGTGTGTGTGTGTGTGTGTGTGTGTGTGTGTGTGTGTGTATTGAGTAAAGTAATTAACACCTTGCCCAATCACAAGCTAGAATCCATCAGCACTACTGTGTGTGAAGTGACGTAAAGCTTGTTTCCGTGGTAACCATGCGACGGTTGTGTTTCCTACAGTGATGCGTACTGGGAAGATCATGTGGCCCACAATGCACTGCTCCTGCTGGAAGACCATGCACATCTCACCACCAACTCCAAGACACGAGAGAGGCTCCTCCTACTTTCTACAGACTCCCTCATTCTCGCTAAAACCAAGTGTGTGTGTGTGTGTGTGTGTGTGTGTGTTTGTGTGTGTGTGTGTGTGATTGTGTGTGTGTGTGATTGTGTGTGTTGTGATTGTGTGTGTGTTGTGATTGTGTGTTGTGATTGTGTGTGTTGTGATTGTGTGTTGTGATTGTCTGTGTGTGTGTTGTGATTGTGTGTTGTGATTGTGTGTGTGTTGTGTGTGTGTGTGTGTGTGTGTTGTGATTGTGTGTTGTGATTGTGTGTGTTGTGATTGTGATTGTGTGTGTTGTGATTGTGTGGGTGTTGTGATTGTGGGTGTTGTGATTGTGTGTGTGTTGTGATTGTGTGTTGTGATTGTGTGTGTTGTGATTGTGATTGTGTGTGTTGTGATTGTGTGGGTGTTGTGATTGTGGGTGTTGTGATTGTGTGTGTGTTGTGTGTGTGTGTTGTGATTGTGTGTTGTGATTGTGTGTGTTGTGATTGTGATTGTGTGTGTTGTGATTGTGTGGGTGTTGTGATTGTGTGTGTTGTGATTGTGTGTGTGTGTGTTGGTAATGTGTGTGTTGTGATTGTGTGTGTTGTGATTGTGTGTGTGTGTTGTGATTGTGTGTTGTGATTGTGTGTGTTGTGATTGTGTGTGTGTGTTGGTAATGTGTGTGTTGTGTGTGTGTTGTGATTGTGTGTGTTGTGATTGTGTGTGTGTTGTGTGTGTGTACAGCTGCATCTCAACAAATTAGAATATCATTAATAAGTTGATGTATATCAGTAATTCATTAGAAAAGTAAAACTCGTATTCTATAAATTCATCACACTGAAATATCTCAAGAGTTTATTTGTTGTGATTGTGTGTGTTGTGATTGTGTGTGTGTTGTGATTGTGTGTGTGTTTTGTGTGTGTGTACAGCTGCATCTCAATAAATTAGAATATCATTAATAAGTTGATGTATATCAGTAATTCATTAGAAAAGTAAAACTCGTATTCTATAAATTCATCACACTGAAATATCTCAAGAGTTTATTTTATTTTTATTTTGATGATTTTGGCTCAAAACATTTTGAGTGAATTTGTTGGTCTTTTGGAAACTATATTGATTTACTTGGTCAAGGCTCATTTTGCTTAAATTACTGCCTTAATCGTCTGTGGCATGGAGAAGATCAGACTGTGGCATGGAGAAGATCAGACTGTGGCATGGAGTAGATCAGACTGTGGCATGGAGGAGATCAGACTGTGGCATGGAGGAGATCAGAATGTGGCATGGAGAAGATCAGACTGTGGCATGGAGGAGATCAGACTGTGGCATGGAGGAGATCAGTCTGTGGCATGGAGAAGATCAGACTGTGGCATGGAGAAGATCAGACTGTGCCATGGAGGAGATCAGACTGTGGCATGGAGAAGATCAGACTGTGGCATGGAGGAGATCAGTCTGTGGCATGGAGGAGATCAGAATGTGGCCTGGAGAAGATCAGACTGTGTGTCATGAAGAAGATCAGAGTGTGGCATGGAGGAGATCAGACTGAAATAAGTCTGTGGCATGGAGGTGATCAGACTGTCAAGTCAAGTCAGGTTTATTTGTATAGCGCTTTTCACAACACACATCGTCTCAAAGCAGCTTTACACAAATCAACAGCGATGGTGAATGGTGTGAATTTGTCCCTGATGATCAGCCGTGGTGACTGTGGCAAGGAAAACAGTCTTAAACAGTCTTTATGGTTAGTAGCTCCTAGTTTTATGAGCTCAGCATTTTTGATCACCACAGATCCAGCATCAGCTTCTCCATGCCAGAGCCTTAAAACACTCCAGGAGGTGGCATGGAGGGGATCAGACTGCGTCATGGAGGTGATCAGACTGTGGCATGGAGGTGATCAGACTGTGGCATGGAGGTAATCAGACTGTGGCATGGAGGTAATCAGACTATGGCATGGAGGGGATCAGACTGCGTCATGGAGGTGATCAGACTGTGGCATGGAGGTAATCAGACTGTGGCATGGAGGTGATCAGACTGTGGCATGGAGGTGATCAGACTGTGGCATGGAGGTGATCAGTCTGAAATCAGTCTGTGGCCAGAGTTTCTCTATGGGGTTCAGGTCTGGTGAGTTTGCTCCAGTCAAGCACACCAACACCATGGTCATTTAACCAACTTTTGGTGCTGTTGGCAGTGTGGGCAGGTGCCAGATCCTGCTGAAAAATTAAATCAGCATCTCCATAAAGCTGGTCAGCAGAGGGAACTTCCTGGTAGATGTCTGTACTTGATAAAACACAGTGGACCAACACCAGCAGATGACACGACTCCTCAATCCACCACTGAACTCAAGCAGCTTGGATTCTGTGCTCCTCCTCTCTTCTTCTTCTTCTGCCACTGAGCAACAGTCCAGACCTTTTTGTCCTTTGTCCAAGTGAGACACCTCTGACGTTGTTTCTGGTTCAGGAGCTGCTCGACACGAGGAATGAGTCAGTTGTAGCCCATGGAGACGTCTGTGTGTGGAGGCTCTTGAAGCACTGACTCCAGATGCAGTTCACTGTTTGTGAATCTCCACAAATTTTTGAATTCTTCGTTTCATCTTTTTTTACCACATTCGTTCCTTTTATTTCATCTTTCCATGAATGTGCTTGGATCCAGCAGTCTGAACAGCAGCTTCTTCAGCGATGACCTTTTGTGTCCATGTGCAGGGGGTCAATGATCGTCTTCTGGACAACTGTCGAGTCAGCAGTTTTCCCCCATGATTGTGGAGCCTGAACCAGACTGAGACGCCATTTAAAGACTCAGGAAACCTGAGCAGGTGTTTGGAGTTAATGAGATGTTTAGAGTGAGACATCACGAGTCTCCAATATTCAACTTTCTCACAATATTCTCATTTTCTGATACTGAATTTTGGGTTTTTATCATCTGTGAGTCAGAAATCATCAAAATAACTAGAAATAAACAAATAAATCAGTGTGTGTGATGAATCTTTATAATATACCAGTTCCACTTTCTGTATTGAATTACATATGTGTGTGTGTGTGTGTGTGTGTGTGTGTGTGTGTGTGTGTGTGTGTGTGTAGGTCTCTGTATCTGAAACTGAAAGCTCGGGTGACTCTCTCAGATATTTGGGTGGCTTCCTGTACGCACCGTGTCACAAACATAAAGTGCAGCAGCAAGACCTCGTTTGTGATTGGCTGGCCAACGACCAATCATGTGGTAACATTCAGGTGTGACCTTCATACAATAAACACACACTCATACTTTCAATCCCTCACATTTAAAATCAAACGAAATACTACCTCTGATGGAGAGATGGAAAAATGATAAATAAAGAGATTGTTAATATCTAAAGAGGAAATGTGAAAGATGGAGAGATATAATATGTACATTTAGCAGATGACCTTATCCAGAGAGACTTGTGACTTGTGAGCAGGGGAGGGTTAAGGGCCTTGCTCAAGGGCCCGGCAGTGGCAGCTTGATGGTGGTGGAATTTAAGCCTGTGATCTTCCAATCCAATGTTAAATGCCTAAACCACTGAGCTAGCAGACAATCCAAACTGCAGAAAGGAGATATATAGTGATGGAGAGATGGACAGATAGACAGCTGGGGAGATACAGAAATGGGGAGATGGAGAGCTGAAAAAATTGAGAGATGTTGGGATAAAAAGATAGAAGGATAGAGGGATGTTGAGATGGAGAGATGGAGAAATTAAGTACTGAGAGATGGAGTGATAGATAAAGAGATGGAGAGGTGGAGGAATAAAGGATGGAATAATTAAGGGATAAAGGATGGAGAGGTGGAAAATGGAAAGATAAAGGATGGATATATGGAGAGGTGGATAGATGGAGGAGATAGAGGGATGTTGAGATGGATGTGTGGTTTAATAAAGATTGTTATGTTTTCCAGCTCCTCAGAGAAAAGAGACAAATGGCTTAGTGCTTTACAATGGTAGGAAATACACACACACACACACACACACACACACACACACACACACACACACACACACACACACACACACACACACACACACACACACACACACACACACACATACACACAAGTTTAAAAAAAGATGAAGTAACACTGCAAGAACACAACTCCCTCGACTCCACATCACTCTCACACTGTGTCTGAAATCGGCCTCTATTTATTACACAGGAAAAACAAACTCTGTGTGTGTGTGTGTGTGTGT
>MU526172.1:444653-454653 GCA_024362625.1 Silurus asotus
GACCTCTGCCAAATGGTGTAAACGTAAATATATTTCTCCAGAACAGCAGCCAGTCATAAGACAGTATTGCAGGATTCTTCATCATAAGGGTTCTTCATCTTCTACGGTTAATATCCTAATTTATAGCAAGTCCTGATTCACGCTAGTCCTGATTTTCTGTAACAGCAAAACCTCACACTTTCTGCTTCGTCCCACATACAAATGATAATTGTGTGTGTGTGTGTGTGTGTGTGTGTGTGTGTGTGTGTGTGTGTGTGTGTGTGTGTGTGTGTGTAGGAGTTCCTACGTAAGTTACCTGGCAGCGTCTTGGGTTGTGATCTGTATGAAGATTGGATGAATGCGATGGAAACAGAAGGCCAGCAGTCCAGATGCTCCTCAGTGAAGAGGTAAAACACACACACACACACACACACACACACACACACACACACATGGTTTGGTGGTAGTGTGCTGTGTGAGTAATCATGCAGATTTCGCTCCCACATGAACCTCGTGTGTGAATGTCGGAACCCTGTTAGATCTTTTCTATCTTCAGCTTCTGAGCTCCAGCACATTTCTCACTGAAAACACATTTTCATCAGCAAAGTGGGAATAATTCAGCTGCTCACATGCCCTGTGTGTGTGTGTGTGTGTGTGTGTGTGTGTGTGTGTGTGTGTGTGTGTGTGTGTGTGTGTAGTGTATTGGCAAAGTTGCCCCAGAATAACCGCACCCTGCTGTGTTACGTGTTTGGAGTGCTCCATCGTATACACACACACTCAGACGTCAATCAGATGACGGCGTCTAATCTGGCTCTGTGTGTTGCTCCTAACATCCTGTGGAGAGCAACGAGTTCCAACCCAGAGGAGGAAAGCCAAAGATTACTGCAGGTAAACACACACACACACACACACACACACACACACACACACACACACTGGAGTTACTCACTGACCCCCAGCTGGAGAACCTGATGATGGATGGAATGTAAATTTAATTAGAAAAATCCAGCCAATGACCAGTTGATGCAGTCGTGACCTTGAGACTGCAGCAGCAAGAAGCTGGAGAATTCAGACATCATCTAAATTGCTGTAATTTGTTTCGGGTAGCCGTTGCCATGGTTACGGCTAGCCTCGTTAGCGGTGGTGTGTTTGCTTCTGCGATGTGATGGACAGGTTACCATTCAGACAACTTTCAGAAATGAAAGGCCTACACGTGACCAATTAAAATGTAGTCAATGGCCTTTGATTGGACCAAAAATTGGATGCAGATTGGATCCGAATTCATGCCAAGATTTCAAACAAAAGCTTTTCCCCCATGAGCAGGAAGTAAAATATCTCTGTACCCTTCATGTTGATGTTTACACTTGTGTGTTTTTTCTGTTTCGGTGTCCAGGTGGTTGCACTCGTTCGTTTTCTGATTGAGAACGCTCCCTCTATCTTTGGTGACGAAGCGGAAGAAGTTTTTACGACGCTCTTGAATGCAGCACAGCAAAACAACGACCTCACGGGTCAGGATCTTTTATTTAATTTATTCTTCTCCACATGTTTATTCAGATAGCTGACATCGTTGTCATTCCTTCTCTGCTCCACTAAGTGTTTTAATGCTGCTGCTGGTGTGGTGTCTCACAGTCTGTGTGGTGTCTCACAGTCTGTGTGGTGTCTCACAGTCTGTGTGGTGTCTCACAGTCTGTGTGGTGTCTCGCAGTACAGTTCCTGCAGCTGTGAGAAGGATGTGTGTTTGGCAGTTTATTTCATGGCAGCAGAAGATAAACTTGGCTGCATTTCGACTTCCACTGAGCTCAAATTCACATTAAACTTCATAAAGCTTTAATTAAATCTTTCCTTGGGAATGAAATTTAGAGAGAAAAGAACCTGCAGGGGGAGTCTGAGTTCACTTTAAACACAGTGTTATTGCATCATCACATACATGAGCCAATCAGGACATGGTATGCAAATGAACTCTGCATTAAAGAAAAGAAGTGGAGGAGGGTTTAGATTTCAGATAAAAGTGTAGGTACAAATTAATTATTTTATTAAAAATTCTACTAGTCCAGGTGTGATGCCAACCCCCGATCATAATATAATTATATTTTTATTATCTATATAATATCTTACTGTATTTTAGTTTATTATATAAATCTTTAATCAATTATTTATTATCTATAATGTATTATACTTTTTTTTAGTTAAAACTATTATTTATATAATAAAATATTATATTATATTTTTATAAAATAAAAATATTTTTATTATATTATAATAAAAATACATTTTGTGAATGATTTTCTAATTAACATGTACTTTTTTCTTCTTCTTTTAAATTTTTTGTTGTGTTTTTTTTTTTTTATCAGCTGACTCTTCCCTGCCTCTTCACTCATCCTCAGAAGAGACAGATCTGGACTTTTTTCCATCTTCTCTCCTCTCTTCGGACCTCGAGCCATTCCTTCCACTGAGAACGCTGTCCTTGTGTCCCCTTACAGTTGCCACAGAAACCATGGACAGCGGTTCCAGCTGTGGGACGCTCGATTTATCACCTCCGACGCCGATCTCGCTCGGTGAACTCAGACAATCACGAGACAGATGTCTTTCTGAGCCTTCAATGTGCTTTGATACAACGTCTTCCTCCCAAGCCCCGCCCCATCCTTCTGTCATCCGCCAGTCAAGCTGCGACAATGCCGTCATGGACAACAAAACTAGCCAATCACAGAGCCCGGTGTTGCAGGGGCGTGGTAGAGGGGTGGGAAAGGGGCGTTACACTTTCTGGAAGTCTCCACAGTTTTCTGCACGTTTCCGTCATCCTGCACAGCGATTGGCCAGCATGTCCAGTCTGTCGTCAACAACGACGTCCTCTCTTAGCTCATTGGACAGTTTCGAGTACATCTCAAGTCCAAGCGATGATAAGCCCCGCCCGTTTTTGTTCGGTACCTCGGCCAGGCTCCGCCCACTGACCCCTGAGATGCCGAGGAAGCTGTGGACGATGGCTTACACTTATGATGAGCTAAAGGACAAACAGAAAAATGAAGAGAGGGACAAAGAGAAGGATGTGGAAGTTCAAGTCTCAAATATAAACATGGAGGACGAGTGTAAAGAAAATGATGATCAGGATGGAGAGATAAAAGAAGTGAGAGATGAAACGATGAAGGAGAAGCATGATGGAGAGATGCAACCACACTCATGTCCCACACATACACTACACACACATTCGCTAACACTCCCGTCCAAACCGGATAGAATCAGCAGGTTGAAAATCACCTTGTTCCCCAGTGTGGGCAGGAGGATGTTCAAGCAGTCCGGGAGGGTTGCCATGGAGACGGAAGGAGGGCCGGTTACCACGGCGCAGGTGAACATTCCACAAACGCTATTCTACAATCAGAACGTCAACCTCGTGCTTCAGTCAGACGGAAGCCGATGTAAGATTAGCGAAGCAGGCGAGGATTGTACATGTCGTGACACTCGCATAAGCAAAGCAACAGAAGATGATGCTAACCGTGATCTTAGCAAGACCACACCCGATAACAATTTACAGAGTAAAGCTGATGTCAGCCAAATAGATAGCGACATTAGTGACAGGAAATCTTTTAACCAAAGTGCAGCTGATGTTAGCCAGAGCGACAACAGAATTAGCATCAAAACTTCTACTAGCAAAGGTCACAAAATTAGCATAAACTTGAATGATTCCATCCGGTGTGACGCTACCACTGACTGCACAGTAAACATCAGCAGTATAAATGTTAGCCAGAGTGCTTCTGCTAGCACAAGCCATACGGTTAGCATTGCGGATGTCCATTGTGCTAGCCAGAGCATCAATACTCCTGGTGCTAGCATAAGCCATGCGATTAGCGGTAACAAAATTGACCCCAGGGTTAGCATTTCTCCCAGTATTGCTAATCAGAATACAGATGCGCCCAGCAAAACATCGATCCGACAAACTATTCGCATACGGCTACCAGCTACAGTGCGCAACAGCGTCAGAGCGTATTTTAGCCCCGGCTACACACTCACACGCTCGCAATCAGAGACACACACACACTCAGCAATGAGTACACAAACAAACACACTTCCCAAATCACAGACCAGGCCTCTGTGTACTAGTAAAATGCAGTAGCAAAAACCTGCTAATCAAGATGGTGGTGTTCCTGTGCTAGCAGCATAAGCAGTTAATGCTAAGTGTGATTTTAGCATCATTTTCTTTGTACTGAATATTTTTTCATGATTTTTTTTTTACCATTTTTGAGTTAAATGTTGACGTTTCTGTGTCACTCTCACTCTTCACATTTCATTCATACAGAAGATTTAACGTATATGCTAACTAGCTAAATCATTTATCGCCAGTCTTTCAGTGTTTCTTTCTGAAGTAATCGCTTAAATGTGAACGTGTTATATTTTATACAAAAACCTAATCATGAGGTAAATGAAGAAGTTTCTCATACAGAATCATCACTGTAGCCTATATGAAGCTAATCTTGCTGGCTGACTGACTTGCTAGCAGGGTTAGCGAATTAGCTTAGCTTACTAGCTAGCTATCCAGCTTCAACAATTTTGTGCTTATTTTTTATGTATAGTAGTGGAACTTTTGGATCTGTTCCGACTCGAGTAAAATGAGTAAACCTGAAATGATCTTTAAATTAGCATGCTATTCACCATGTAAATCTCGCTAACGGCTAAGTGTTGGAGCCAGAAACCTTCCTGAGGTGTATTTTCTTGTAGGTTTTTCACACACACTACACCGTAACGTATTTATTATCAAATATTTCATCCGATTTAAATTCACAATCCTGTTTTTTGCACATAAATGTTACACCTTTTACACTGTGTGTGTGTGTGTGTGTGTGTGTGTGTGTGTGTGTGTGTTTGAGACGTTAATGTAGTCATTTGTATGTGTATGATTTTATCACATTTTCACCAAATCATTAAAGAAATTCATTGAAAATCATATCAGTGTGATATCAGATCTATCTATCTATCTATCTATCTATTTATCTATCTATCTATCTATCTATCTGTGAATATATGGTATGTTTCTGTACAGCATGAAGCAGATGTTCTTATTCAGAATGAGACACAGAAGAACTCAATGACATCATCCTGATTCTGGATCTTTGGGTCACAACATCATCAGTCTATAAATTCTGTTCTGAAGGTAATAAAGTGAGACCCCACACTCTGCTGCTCAGACGTCTAAGGGCAGGTCATTCCACCTCCTAGATATCAGAACAGAGAAGAAGAGGATGGAAGGATGAGTGGTAGAGGATGGAGAGATGAGTGGAGCAGTGGTGGAGGATGGAGGGATGTGGACAGTCGGGTGTCCATGGTTACTTTAGAGCTGCAGCAGGAGCAGATGGTGAGATCAGAGAGATGTCCAGGGAGATCATTAGATCCTGACATGGTCCCGAAATGAACTGCAGTTTGTTAAAGTTCAGCTGATTATCTCTCATCCTTGATGATGGTCTGGGGGACCTGCTGAGAGCTAAGCAGAAATGAGAGAACATCTGTGGTTGTTCAGCTGTATTGTGGAAATCCTGGTAGTTATCAGTTTATGGGATTTTCTGTAAGAACTCTGAAGTTCTTTTCCTGGATCTTCCTCATTTCCTGGATCTGACTTTCACCTGTTTTTCAGATTCTATCCATGTAGTTCTGATGTTGGATTTGTTCTAATAAAAAATATAAATAAATAAATAAATAAATAAAACAATCTCTTTTTTATGTATGAAGAAGTGAATTGTGAGAGACTCTGATTTCAGCTCTTACACTCGACACTTCCTTCCTGCTGCCTGAGTCTCGCCTCAACACTTAAATCAGTATGTGCAGACTGAGATTGGACTCGGATCGGACTTGAGGCTGATTTATAATTTATGTAAATGAAACATTTGAACGTGTGCCTTTTATAGATGCCACTTACACCAACTTTCTCCCTTCTGCTGCGTGATCACGTTCCCTCTCACGTTCCACGCTGACATTAGTGCAACAACACGCACACGTGCAGAGGGTCTCTGAGAGCCGTGATTACATGACCATCAGAGAAGTTTCAACAGCTTCCACATGTCTCAATTCTCATAGCGAGTTCACCTGGATTGAGGTGGATTTTAAACCTCATGCAGGTTCTTCTGGATCTTTATAGCTTTATAATAATGCACTGGTTCTTATATGTTCTCGTTTCTATAGTAACGGCTCGGGTTATATTTTTCTGGCTTTAAATGTTTTTTTGGTGTATTTTTTTACTTTGTATTGTCGACGTGCTCTTTCAGAAAACTGATTATTTTTCAGTGTGTCGTTTACAGAGGTAAAACAACATGCAGTTATTTCTACAACAAAACGATTTTAACTGAAGATGCTGAGATCAGATAATAATAGTTAAAGGTCAGAGTGTAATTATACTCCATTACTGTCTGTTTCTTGAACAATCTTCACTAATGGAATTCAAGTGTAGTGCTTTTATAAGAAAAAATCATTATAATTATCATTATATTCCTCTCAATGTTTCTTCCTCACACCACCTCTTGTGAAGTTTCCATCACCAGTCACCACTGACTCACTTATTAGGGACAAACTTAAAGATTTCCTTTTTATATAAACTTGATATTTGGAATCTATTTATTTGTGTAAAGCTTTGGGACCATGTCTATTGCTAAAAGCGCTATACAAATAAAAATGTAATTGAAATGAATGTAGCAATAATCTTCAGAGAACTGCACATGAAGCTTCAAGATAATGTTGTTGAAGGCGAAATGCTGGAGAAGCTTAAAAAAAAAAGAAGGAAACAAAGAAGGAAAAAAGATCAACACGACCCAGACATGAGACTGAGGTCAGACACTCTTCTAAAAGTGATGAGCAACTAGTCAACATTGGCTTTTCTAGATATAGCTTTCTAAAACTCTATTTGACAAAAGTGAGCTGTATGGAGAACGATCTTGAGAGTTTGGCAAACACAGAAATGAACACTGAGCTTAAGACCATCGAGAGGGAAATAATTCCCCATGTTATTCAACATAAACGCAAGAAATGAACGACAATCCATTTATAGAATTCATTTAAAAAGAATCATTGACAAAACCAAAAGATTACACAACAATGTCATAACACCAAAATGAGAACAGTGAGATTGTGACTGCAGCACGTAATCACCCTCACTGTGCTTTTAATATTCATTTTTAATCTTCAAATGACCAATAAAAACACAAACATACAAATAATTGTTGTTATCAATTAATCCAATATGTAATTTGGGGTTCGACTTTAACGCATATTTAAATCATTACTCAGATGCAAAAAAATCAACAAATGAATAATTCAATTTCATATAAAACGTAACTGTTCAGATCAAAGGCAGATTGTTTGCTGTTCTTTTCGCTTCTGATCTTTTCATTCCAAACACTTTTACATT
This sequence comes from Silurus asotus, assembly GCA_024362625.1. NCBI lineage: Eukaryota > Metazoa > Chordata > Actinopteri > Siluriformes > Siluridae > Silurus > Silurus asotus. The sequence goes on from MU526172.1 coordinate 452,014, forward strand.
CTCCAAAAAAAACCTGTGGAGTTACACACTAAGTGTTTCTGCACATTTGTGTGACTTGGTCGTTAGCGCTCTAAAACATGAACACCCACATGAGATCTCTCAAACACGGCTACGCAGCACACAAATCAACACAAACAGCAGCTCGCTGAGCTTCTGAGAAACTCCATAAATCCTCATCACCTCCAGAATTACAAGTGTTTTTATGTTTCGCAGTAAACAGCAACATCATCCACACTCTAACAACACCAGAACCCCTGAACCTCCTTCTGCAGCAACATGAGAACAATCTGGTCCAGAAGTCCAGAAGTTTATCGACTGAACTTCTGAACCTGACTGAGGAACAAATGGAATCTTTCACACCAAGCAGAAATAAAGTTACTCAGGTATCTTAGGAACATGTAAAAAATCTGGATCAGCTACATTGAGTAACGTTTTTTTGGAGAAACTCAGGATGGATGTAAAACCTGATAAATAAATCAGTAAAAAAATGAAGCTCAGAAGGGTGAGATGAAGTAGATGGGAAGTCCTTGTGGTCTTCAGGGCTCCTCGTTGCTTCTGATTTTGCCTCGGCGAGTGATGAGTAGGAGTGATCTGATCTCTGCTCTGAAGTTGTGGTTGAGCCAGCAGTAGATGAATGGATTGTAGCAGGTGGAGCTCATGGCCAGCCAGTGAAAGCTGAAGTATATGGCGTTGTTAGCCTGGATCACTTTGCTAGATAACAGAACCACGTAGCAGTTCAGCGGGAACCAGCAGACAGCAAAAACCACCACCACCGCGATCAGCATCTTCATCGTCATCCTCTTCCTCCGCCGGTGGGCAGAGCTCTGGGCCAGCGTCACGTCACCGATGGCGTTCCGCGCCAACAGTTTTTTTGCTATGACAACATAAGCAACGGTGATAATCCCCAACGGCAACACATAGAGCAGGACAAAGGTGGCGAGGTCCAGGTACTTCCAGAAAAGATCAGATGGTTGAGGGAAGCTGGGAAGGCAAACCATCCTCACGTTCCCCTCACTGCAGGAGGAAAAAAAACTTTAATACAAAAATATCCTGTACACAGTGCAAATACACACACACACACACACACACACACACACACACACATGTCCTTTGACATGACATGGAAAGGTTTTGTGGACAAGGTCTGGCAGACAACCATCAACTACCCAGAAGATCCTGAGGAAATGAGTTCTATCAGGGTGTGAGAAACGTTTAAACAGCTGGATACCAAAAACACGTCTTTTAATGAGAAGAGTTCTGCAGTGTGTTCCATTAGGAGAAGAAACTGAGGGATCCAGCAGTACAGTGAACTTCTCACAGTCACAGCAGTGAAAATGGTGCATCACCTTTAAAAGTGTGTTTTTTTGTGTTTGAGGCAGAGGTAAGTGCATGTTCATGTTGGATTGCTGGAGCACTCAGAGAGGCCTGATGTTATAAAATGATCCTGTTCATGGTGACCTTGAGTGTAAAGAGGAAGTGAAATTCCAGCTGCGATTACAGTGTTATTGTGTCTCTCAGCTGTGTGTTTTATTCTTCTGTTGTTTTGCATCATTTCTCCGTGATTTATTTGAAGCAGCGTGACTACAATAAAGTGCACACTGTCCTCCTCCTGACCATCACGTCCACTCCTGCAGGCTTTTTTATCTTCACTGCTCTTTTCTGCTCACAAAAGCATAAAGAGCCTGCATTATGGACTGAGACAGTAATCACACACTCACACACACACACACACACACACACACACACACACACACACACACACACTAAACCCACACTGAGTTTATCACAGACTCAAATCTCTTCCTGAGACCTGACAGAACTCACGCCGTGTTTCCTTTTAATGTAATAATCCACTAATGATCAGATTAATTACCACGCTGCTGAAGCCCACGGTTTGGACTCATCATGAGGTGTTCATTCATTTTCTTTAACACCACCGCTGACAAAAGAGCGACTGGAAAAACAGCGTTTATTATTATTATTAATTATTATTATTATTAATGCACTCGTTTTAATACGTTTTAATCCATTTCCATAGTAACGGCTCCTTCAGTGTCCGAGGCAAAGCTGGTAGTTTTCAGGACAAGAGGAGTTTACACTTCTTTGTGGTTTCTATGGTGACATAATAACAAGCTGCTCTTTCTGATATTTCCTATTTAACACTAATGTTAAATGTACCAATAAACGGATAAAAACTGAACCCTGACGATATATTAATCCTCAGCAAATTGCTAATGAAGTGCAAAAATGTCCTTTAAAATGTCTAGCAGATGGATGTGAAACATTAACTGGTCAAAAGAAACAAATATGGAGCGCAAAAAGTTCATGCTGGAATGTTAAACTCCACCCACTTTTACAGGGTAAGGAGAAAGATCACCAGAAGCCAAGCGTCCCTCACCCGATCTCAAAGTGCAGCAGGGTTTGGTAGATGGCATGAGGAAGAGAGAAACATGTGGCCATCAACCAGATCACTCCCACCCAAACCACACCCTGGAGGCGGGACATCCTCTGCTTCATTGGGTGCAGCACCACCTGTAGGCAAAATGCACCAATCAGTAATCAGTGGGTGTGGCCTCTGGGTCAGTATCAGTACAGTCACATTTCAAAGACAATCTAGAGGAAGTCAATAAATGAGTGATG